>RJWM01008611.1:0-72020 GCA_004363535.1 Dasyprocta punctata | reverse complement strand
ACTACTTCTGAAAAAACCACAAAGCAACAAGGAAGGATTAGACTCTTAACTATGAAAGTTTAAAGTCCAGTGAGTTGTTAGAAGATAGAGGTGTTAACCTAGCACATATGATCAGCCTGGAGTCTAGATAAACTGGAATCTGAGGAGCAAGGATTTGGCAGTATTTATCTGCCAGGGCCAAAAAAAAAAAAAAAAAAAAAAAAAAAAGGTGAAAGTTGGGATCCCTTGAGAAGTGTGAGAACCACTACTCAGTGGCTTCACCATGGCCTCTGTCGGCAATGTGGTGACCACACCTGATAATCAGTGGGTCTCTCCCTATGGCAGAGAGCAGCAGCAGCTCATTCTCTATGAAGGCCACGCTTTCCATCCCTGATGCCATCAGTATTAGTTTATCTTTTCCAAGGAGATTTCATCAGAAATAGCTGTCACAGTAGCCACTGTCCGAGAGGCCCCCCTCTGGTTTGTATATAGGAAATCAGTGTGTTGGGGGAAATAAAATAAAGGAGGGAGAGATACCACACCTGTCATGTGCCATACAGTACGCCATTTGTTTTCCTATACCTTGTCTCATCGACTCTGCTGAAAAGACACAGTGTTATTACTTGAGACCCAGAGTGGTTAAGTGACTTAAGTTACTCAGAGGTGGGGTGTAAGATAAAGTCTGCCTGGTTTCAAATTTAAAACGTTTTCTATTATGGTTTATTGTCTTTAAAAAACAGTGGGGGTAGTGGCACAAACCTGTAATGGTAACACTCAGGAGGCTGAGGCAGCAGGATCTTCACTTTGAAGCTAGCCTGGAGTACAAAGCAAGTTCAAGTTTAGCCTGAACTTCAGTTCCCTGTTTTAAAAATAAAACAGAACCACAATAAAAGCCAAAAACACCACCACCAACAACAAAAAAAGACAGTGGGATGGAATACAGTCTTAGACCAAGGTTAAATTTTACAAAGCAGGGATACAGAGAAACTGGTCCCAGATGCTTTTGCCTTTCTCTTTTTTCCATTATTTTTTTTAAAAGGGCATAATAATCAACATTGTTTTACACAAAGAGCGGGAAAATACTCATTCCCCTTTTTCCTCCTATTTTCTACCTTTACCTTTGAGTAAAGTAAGCTTCCTGAAAGCTACACTGTGTAGTTAGACCGAAGAACCTTGATGCAGAATAAAATGGCAAGAGATAAACCACAAAGAAGAGGAACAAAGGATAATGCTTTGAGTAAGTCCTCGTGGATAGGGGATGCAAATTTTCTCAGAGCTTCCCGGTAGCCAAGGCAAAGGAGAAACATCTGGCATTACATGGCTTTCAATGTCAAATAAGGAAAAGATTACTACTACTATTATTATTATTAGAAATGATAACCTTTTAAAATTACTCTTAACTCTGAGAGAAATTTCTCTTTTAAGTTTATCCTAAAAGGAGCCTAAATGAGGTAAGTGAGAAAATACTAGAGAATAGTTTAAGAAAAAGCTAAGATAATTTGTTTTTGTGTATCGATTGCAGATGTGTCTTTGACAGACAACACTGGCAGAGGGGTGAATTTTTCTTTCTGGGTGTTTATTGAATTTGACATAATAACTTCTGACATGTTGATCAAAGAAAGTTTTTCCTTGAAGGCCCTTAATTGCCTCCTTCTATAATATTGCTCACGCAAGGTCTCACCACAATTTTTTTTTTTTTTTTTTGGTACCAGGGATCGAACTCACAACCTCGTACCTGCCAGGCAGACGCGTAGGCCACTGAGCTAAATACCTGGTCCTATTTTTTGAGACAGGGTCTCACTATGTAGTTCAGGCTGGCCTTGAACTCACTTTGTAGCCCAGGCTGGTCTCAAACTCACAGTGATCTTCCTGCCTCAGGCTCTCGAGTCTGGGATTAAAGGCGTTTGCCACCACACCTGCTCATCAGAATTTTTAAAAAGTGAAAGTTTTTTTTTTCCCCTATCCTATCACATTTTGGGTGGAACATTCCTGAGAAGAGATTCTGTTATAGGCAGCTGAATTAGATAGAAATATTATAGGTAGTCAGACAGGGCTGGGCCCTCAAAGGAGCTAGTGCACAAAACCAGATATCTTGTAACCTTGGAAGAGACAGACACCTCCGCTGTGGGCCAGATCTCAAGACAAAAGGCAAAACAAATGCAATCACATCCTAAGTATAAACATCAGGGATTGATACTCTAAATAGGTATCAATCACCTTGAGGAAGCCAGAACGAGCCGTTAATCCATCCCCTTACCAACAAAAACCCTATTCTGCATTCATGCCCACTTGCTACATGACTCAATGACTCGCCTCCACATTTGATCAATTTTACCTGAGCAATTACTCATAACTTATTGGTTGACCATAGTTCTGTCCTACCTCATGCCCACCTGCTTTATGAGTCCCCATTTTTCTCCACCATGAACCAGCCTCTATAAAAATCCCTGGAAAAGGCAAGATCCTCAATAATTCACTTGGGATCTCTTCTATCTCTCTCTTGGACAGATCTTTCTTTCTCTCAATAAATATGTTCTTCTCTTAACCTCCACTGTTCCTAAAATTCATTCTTCGATTTTAGAGAACATGAACTCGTACCAGACATCTAGTAGGTTGGGAGTTTCTTCCCCTATATAAGTTCCATATTGGCTCCTTATATTTGATGTAAAATGTACATACATGTGTGCACACTCGGAGAACATTTAGGATCTTTCCATAATAATAAGGTTTCCATAATGTTTTGTACTTAAATATTGACTACAAATATCTACTTGAGAAATTACAATCAAGCAAATCACTACAGTGATACCCATTCCACCATATCTTACATTTGATCTGTCAAAATGTGGATCTTTCTGTCAGCTTTGGTCCTTGTTGCAGTGTCAAAAGTCAACACCCCTGACAGAGTCCTCACTTTTGGACTGGAATTTTCTATTTCTTCCTTTCTACCCTTGTTAGAGTCCTAAGACTATTATTAGTTATTTTTTTCTCCAAATTTCTGCTGTACATGAAAGCTACCTACTGGTATTTCTACATGTGTTCTTTGAAGACAGCTTCTGTCTGTAAGATTCTGTGTACCTCTAGTATTGCACAGGGATCTAATTTGTGAGTGTGTGTGTGTGTGTATTTGTATGTTTGTGGCACACAGAGTAAGTTTTTAATAAAGTTTTCAGGAGGACAGAGGGGAGACTGTGTTATAACAACATAAGTAAGTTTAGGACTGACTTCTAGTAAATTTTCTGTGATTATGAGGAAAGTGACTGATGCAAACACATTATGGAAGACTGAAATTTTGTTCCATTATAGAAAAATAACTTTCATAGAAAACACAGAGCAACATTAAAAAGAGAGACAAAAATTGGCCAGGTTCCCTAAATTTGACACTTAAGAATTTTTTCTTGCGTTACTTTTCAGAAGGACATTTAAAGGACTCCAGGAGGAGTTGGGGGTTGGGGGAGATACACATATCTCTCTCCCGCAGCTTTGCTTGCAAGGCCAGGTACCTTGAACTTGCATTTGACTGTAGTTGCTCTCTGAGTTACTTTTAACTCCCTGGGCTTCAGACAGCTGCCTTTACAAATAACAGAAAGATGAGTCCAACAGCAAGTTATTACATCTGGGTGGTCTTCGCAATGTGATAGAGCCTCATCTGTTAACAAGCTATGAAAAAACCATTTGGGCAAAAACTACCTTGAAATACAGCACTTTGCTTTAGGCACTAAGGAACTTCTCCTTTTCTCTCTAAATACTCTCACTTCCCCATCCCCTTGCTCAGAACTTTTATTTAAAGCTGTTAGGCTATTTATTATTATCATTATTATTAACTATCCACTTTTTTAGAGGAAGAAGAGGACAGATGGTGTATATTCCTGGAAGAGTAGATTTTCTTTTGCACCACCCCTCAAGATCCCCCAGCTTTGGTGGTCTCCTTTTTTTGGTCTGCAACTTTCAAACTCCGCACCTCCCCGGGCAGCCTGTGTTTGCCTCAAGAGGAGAATTCTGACAAAATGTTGTTCGTAATAGATGCTCTTTAGAAAGGTGCAGACCTGCTGGGGGTGGGGAGGGGGTGGAGACCAAGCTGTGAAGACTCTGCTCTGCTGGTGTTCTCGCCTACCTTGAATTGCCTTCCCTTGTCTCCAAAGGAATACTGGGGAAAGGAAACTATTTTTCAAGATGCATGTGCATATCAAATACGACTTCCCAGTGGCTCCTTCTAAGCCACTTCTGCATATCAAAGAGGGTTTATTTATCCCATTAGTTAAGTCATCACATTTAAGGGAAAGAGACTTTTTACAGGTGTGGAACTCTTTAGAAAGGACTTTCCATTCTCCTGGTGCTGAGCTAACAACAAAGTTCCCACACTGGTTGCTATGCTAATTCAAAAGATGCTTTGTTGTTCTAAGGAGAAAAACAAACACTTCAGGAAGAGAAATGTTCACAGAATATTGTGGAACTGGTGTGAGTGGATGAAGCTAATATTTTTCTTCCCCTTAGCAGATACATCTTGGCAATCATAGTTACAACTGTTATCACTGAGTGTCACTAAGCCTGCTTGATGACTTTGCATGCCTGTTTCTCCAATTGTCCGATGCAACATAGCCAAAGTGATCCTTCTCGTCTAAAAATCCTATCATGTTATTCCCTAATTATTAGCTTAAAATCCTTCAAGGAACTGTAGAAGGTAATACCACCTTTGAGGCACGGCAGAGAAATCTTTCATGCCCTGGCCCCCACCATCCAGTCCACTTTTATTGTCCCACAATAAGCACACTTTAGACCAACAGCTTCAAGCACTGGTGACTGAGCACCAAGCAGCAAACCAGGAGTTTAGAATAGTTTTGGTTTTCTTGACTCAGGAAACAGAAGCTGTTATTATCTCCATTGCCTAGGTAGGGAAAAAGAGACTTACAGAGGTTAGACGACTTGTGGGAAGTCACCCCATTACCCACTGATAGAGAGCTTGAGTCCCTCTCAGATGGTCTGACCTCACAGTCTGTATGTTTAACCACTAGGCTATATTGCTTCTCCTACTGAATGTTGGTTGTTTCTGAACATCACATTCATGGTCTCTCATGACTGGAAAATACTATCCCAGATTTTCAACTGGCTGACTTTTTCTGCCTTCGACTCAACTTTTCTGGAAGCCTAGCCAGGCTCCCCAAAGCAAAGTTAGGAAACAATCACATAGCCCAATTACTGTGTGCAATCCAGCCCTTATTGGGTCAGGCTCCTTTACATCTTTATTTTCCTGACTAGACCATGAGCTTTTTGGAACAAGATAACATGTCTTTGTATCACTAATATCTACTCCAGTGACTACTATATAACTAGTTGGTGCTTAACCAATTCTTGTCAAGTGGAATGAATGCAAAGATGAAAGGACAAGTGTTGGGGGAATGTAATCTGCATGAAATTTGCTTTCCTTAATAGATTTTTGCCTATTCTCCAGTGTAGTAGTTTCCTGTGTAAGGTTTCTACATCTGTAAGTGTCCTTGAAGATTATAGTGGACTCCTTGAGCTATTTTCAAGGTTTCCAACAGGCTAACAGAAATGATATTTTCTTGAAGTGAGTCCTTATAGGGTAAATAAAATGGCAGGTTTCTATGCTTTTGTCTCAAATCATATCAACTTTGTGTGCTAACAGAGATTCTCTCTTAATGATCAGAAATACTGACTGGTACAAAAGGCTGTGTGTGATAAATAAAACCATACAAAAATAAATTTTTTGTTGCTTAGTGTTGCTTGTTTGATGGAAGAAATTTCTCAAAGGTCAAGATTATAGGGGGAAAATATTAATAAAAGTTTTCTTTCATGCTATGATATGAGGAAGTTTCTGCCTTTGTTAATGGATTTCCAAATATTTATACTATGAAGGATGACGCTTTTTTTTTTTTTTTTTTTTTGGTACTGGGGATCAAACTCCCAACCTGGCACCTGAGCTAAATCCCCAGCCCTGAAGGCTGACTTTCTAATCTCACAATCCCGTTTTTAAAAAGCTGTGGTAATTATCTTGTGATTGAGCAAATATGGCTTTCCTATTGGACATATTTTTAAATCTTTCCATTGACAATTGTATGTAAGAGTGACCTGGTTTCTTTATCTGATGTGCATTGATCATCAGATTAATATAGCTTATTGAGTTGAACTTAAATTCTTTTCATGGTTACTTTCTTCCAAAAAATAGAAAAGGAAAAATAACAGATAAAAAAGCAAAAGAGACAAATGAGTTTTCCTTCTCTCCTTTCTGTGGCTTCTGGCCAGCATATTTTGATTATGAAAACTGCCAGCAGGCTAGTTTATTGAAATAAATTCCAAACCCCCAATTTGTCAGATTTCTTACAGACTTGCTTCAGAATACACCATTATTATAAATGATTTCATCCCTGTCAGTGAAGGCAAAAGGTCCTTCATTAACAGTTCTGGCTCTGTCACAAACCTTCCCATGGATTCATTTGGCCTCATGATTTATTATAAAATTTATAGCGTGTAAATATTGCTATAACCTTTCAGGTAGTAAACTTATGAAATTTTTTGTAATACCTCCTCAGTTCTGGCTGACACATCTTCCTAGTAAATATCTTTCCTTTTCTTATCATTCTTCACAGACAAGACTACTCTTTTCTTCACTTTGGACCTCACAATGTCATAGTCATCAAGTTTCCCAGATTACAGTAATCAGGCCCTGCCATCTGCAGCACTAAATTCTATTCCATCCCATTTGAAGTACAGCTATTACCTTCTTGCTGTACTTCAACCTCCACAGAGAGGCTGGAGCTGTCTGTTCAAAAGCCAGATTGGGTCCTACAAGTCCTCTGATTAGAAATCTCTGAGGTTTCCTCATTACTGACATTATCAACTCCACATTCCTTGATTCGATATCCAAGATCCTTGACAATTTGTCTGCAAGGCTAACTTTTTCTTCGTCAACTGCTGCCAAAGCCAGGGAAGTTCTCTTCCCTTTGGTGACCTTGAATGCTTGTGTTTTTACAACAGGGCACGACCACTCATGTCTAGAATGGTCTTGCATTCCTGTCCAATCCCCACTCATCTTCTGACATTCTGCTTAAATGCCATAACCTTTGGGAATGCTCACTAGTGTTGTATCATAGCATATGTCGCCTTTGATTTCTATTATAATTAGCTCTTTCTATGTCTTTCATTCCTATAAACTCTGTGAGAGCAGAATTCAGTTTTATTTATATTTGTATCCCTAGGATCAATGGCTTCCAATCACTAGGAAGACCATGAAACTTAGTTCATCTGGGACACTTATGAGAGTACCAGGGGGTACAGGGAATTATTATGTTGGCTCACAGGTATAAACTGAAATTTATCTTGGCAATCACTAAAGGATAAAAATCTAAGCTACCCTTTGGGGTACTCCAAACCTTTCAAAGTCCTAGCTTTACTTACTTTCTAGTTTTATCTTTTCTTAATCTTTTTCTCCAGCACCTACTCAATGTGAATACTTCATGTAGTCTCTTTATCTCTTCATCATGTTCATGTGGAAAATTCTCCTTTGCCTTTTGGAAGTTCCATTTGTATAGTTCTTCAGAGGAAGTTCCCTTTTTGTCTCCCCAGATTGGGTTAGGAGCTCTGCAGGAGACCTGCCCATTATAAGGACACACTGTTTTGTACTGCACTAGTTAGCTTGCTTCCCTGCCTTGCATGGCTGGGGCTGGTAGGAGGAGTAGGGAGCAATGGCTGTGTTTTATTCATTCCTGATTTCCAGTCACCTTCTACTACTTTAACAAATACTAATTCCATTTAGCATAAAATTGAAATTGCCATAGTTTATAGGCGGCAAATTCACTAAACTTTTTTTTTTTTTAAATCTTCCTTTACTGTTTAGTATATATATCTGGTTTTGGAATTTATACTGTAATGCATGTTAACTTAGTATTTATTATCATGAATAAATCTGATACTAATATCAAGTTATGGTTTTATGTGAAATGCTATTACATGTTTAAAGTTTTTGCATCATTTTCAAAAATAATTCTTGGACATATAGTCCTCTCACTAGCATTCTGGCTTTGAAACAATTTTGAGGGGATGTCCAGGATCAAATTTTTTTGAGGAATGTCAATCCCACATGAAATATTTTGGGAATTTGGGGAAAATTCTGTGCTCACATGTGACCCAATAAAAGAACAAAGTGAAATTTCTCCTTACTTCATAGTTGTTCTCAGTATCTTCTTGGCTTACTGTCTGCCAGTCTTCCTAAATACCAAACACTTGAGAAAGCACTTGAAGCAGAATGAAATGAGGAGTGATCCCCACAGATGTGCATGGAATACTCCATAGTCTTTTCTTTTTTAACTTTTATGGAAGTTAAATGAAAATTTAAGAATCACATGATATATCCCCCCCCCCCCCAACACACACTTCCTGGGAAAAGAAACCTACACCATCTCTTTTCTCTTTTCAATCCATGGTCAGAGAATGATCCTGTTGGCATGGAGAAGCAGCAAAAATGGGTTAGAAATTTCAGCAGGCCCACAGGGAGTGATGGGCTTGTCCCATTGCTTCCTCCTGGCCAATGATTTCTTCTATCCTATGGAACACTCTTGTTGAATGAGAAAGAGAATTTATCTGAAATTGGTCACAATCGCTGAACATTTAGTACTGTGGGTGTCAGATTCAGACCTGTTGGCAAATGTTAAATGAAAAAGAAATAAAATATTACTTAGCAACTTGTGTCATGAATTACGTCCGGTTAAAGTCTTTAGAGTTCACAGACATTGGCCGAAAGATGAAGAGAGTAGGAGAGGGATGAATTAAATATGTCTGGATAATGCATTCAAAAAACAATGACTATTGACTTTAAAAGAAAGTTCCAGAATTTTAGATTGTAATTGCTTTTATAGTAGTCCTTTGGATTCTTCAGGGTGTTGCTTCTGCCCCTGCCCTATGCCTTACCTTATTCTTTTGTTCAATTTATTCAGTGAATAGTTGGAAGTCTGTCACCATGCTCAGGCTAGAGCCCAAGGCACTGAGAAAATGAAGAAAGATAGGTCACTGCCTGGAGCCTATGTTCTGTTTATGCTAGACTGGTTAGTGATGTTCTTGTTAGTTAAGTTCTCCATATAGCCTTGACTCAAAGGAGAGGATCCAGAGCAGGTTATCCTGACTGTCGTATATACTTAGGAGCTACTTTAGCAGTGATCATATCACAAGGCCCAATTAGTGGAGAGATTAGTCTGTCCTAGGTGTTATGCTAAACACTGTACTGCTCTTCTTTCATTTAGTCCTCTTGTCTACCTAAGATAGCATTAGTTTTAGATGAATAAACTAAAACTGAGAGAAGCATCAGGTAGCAAGAGGGCTGTGGTAGTCAGGGGTTACAAGGAGAACAACTGCATACAGGACACAGAATTTGTAATACTGTTTTATGACGGTCACCCTGAGTTAAACACAAGAAAGTACAGGAAAGTCTGTCCATTACACTAAAGACCCAGAATACTCAACCAAGGGCTTGGATCCCACAGCAATGTCCTACATGAGTCCAGCTGAAGACCCAGAGCCCATGACAATGCCTCCCACAAATCCAACTGGAAACCTAAGAGCCCACGATAAGGACTCATGCCAGTGTGTTTTACAGATCTGCACTTTAAAGGCCAAAGGTCAGAG
Source organism: Dasyprocta punctata (assembly GCA_004363535.1). Taxonomy (NCBI): domain Eukaryota; kingdom Metazoa; phylum Chordata; class Mammalia; order Rodentia; family Dasyproctidae; genus Dasyprocta; species Dasyprocta punctata. The sequence goes on along the minus strand of RJWM01008611.1, from coordinate 62,408 downwards.
GTGGAAGCTAAAAAGTGTATGCCAGAGGGGTGAAGGAGCTGCACTAGTAGGTTGAGGGTTCTACACTGGAGCCGAGAAGTCATGCTCAAAATAAGGACCAGAGCTCCTCTGAAAGTTACCACAGCCATCCTCAGCAGAAATGAGGTCCTGAGCTCCTCTGATGATAACAGTCCAGCATAGGTCAAGAAGCCCAGCATGATAAGCTTCTCCAGCACACATCTACCCCTCCAGAGTCAGGAAGTGATGCTCAATGTAAGGACCAGAGTTCCCCCAAAGTGAACCACAGCCACTCTCATAGACAAGGTCCCGAGCTTCTCTGATGATAATGGCCAAATCCATACTGTGGAAACCAGCATGACAAGCTCTTCAGGAGAACCAATGGCTCGAAACAGCAACACTTAGGAGAACACACACTGCCCAGCTCTTCCTCTCCATGTCTCTATTTATGCTGCAACTTCCTTAGGTGGGCCACCCACCCTTAGCACCATGCTGATGTAATTCAGCTGGTGTTAAGTTGACCACCAGTTTTTAATCCATATCAAGGGCTAATAGCAGAGCTAGGATATAGATATTTCTGAAATTAGTTTCTGATTCACTATTCATTTCTCATCTGTATACCATGGCAGAATGTACAGATGATCACTGACTTAGGATAGTTTGACTTACACGTTTTTGACTTCATGACAGTATGAAGCAATATGCATTGAGTAGAAACTATACTATGAATTTTGGCATTTTCTCCAGCTAAGAGTATGTGTGGTAACACTCCCATGCTGCCAAGATGCCTAGCAGGGGGACAGCCACAGCTCCCAGCTTGCCACCAGGTCATGAGGTTATGCAACTCACATGTACAATGTGCTGCGTTGGTAAGCTAGGGTGTTCAGTAGATCAGGTGGGCCAAATACATTTAAAATTTTTTTTGTTTTAAAAAGCAAAACATAAAAAAGGGTAGAAGTAATACAGAATTAAAAAAAAAGTAAGAAATCAATACTGGTTAACATTGCATTGTTGTGTTAGAAGTAGTTGTTTGAGTTATAAGATCTAGGCATAAAAAATGATCAGACAATCAAAGAATGACAACACAAACTATTATTTTTGATGAACTAACAGAATTAGTAGTATAGTTATCTATCTTGCACACTTGTGCATACATACAGTTATATGTATATATCTATATACATATAATATTTTATTTTCTTCCATTTTTCCTTTTCCTTATCTGTTGTTCTTTAATTTTGAACACTTTCCCTCCCTTTCATTATTATAACAGCTATTGTACATTTTGGATCTTACTACTCTTTCAGTGTTTCATTATTATTTACACTATTTTCAACTTTGGATGAGTTTACTGGGATGTAACCCTATCATTAGATAAGCAGCATCCGTATCTACAAGTTTTTCTGTTTCTTTTGCTCCTGTACTTATACATCTCTTGAGGACTCAAGATAGTGAACTTTTCTGAACAGTTTGAGTAAATGACACGCCACCAAGCAAAAACACTTTAAAGACTTTTAGGATTACTATAACTCCTAGGTGTTTTGTCTTCTCAGACCACTGGAAGTCTCTTCTACTATCCAGTTACTGTTGGCTCCATGCAAGCGTGTCATTGTACCAAACTAACTGCCCAGCTCATTGTCTGAAGGAGAGCTGAAAATGTGGATTCTAGCCCTGACAGTGGAACTGACATGTATGACTGATGAGGGGCTGGTAGCCATCTTTCAATGGAAATCTCTTAAGATTTATTATAGAGACAGGTTTCTGTTACGGTCTCAGGTATTAAAGATAGAATTGAGGCAATGTAGATTCTGGCAGAATTTTTTCTCTTTTTCTTTTTTTAAAAATTGCCAATCCCACAGTTTATATCAAAATTTATTTCCCTACTCCAACCTACTCTACTTGCTTTGGACATTATGAATTATTGTGGAAATTTAATGGGTATGTTGCACTATTATAATAGTCAGTAGGTTCCTGGAAAATTTTTCCAGTGTTGCTCAAGTGAAGAACAAGTTGTACAGGGATGTCAAGCAACCTCTTCAACCAATGTGAACCATAATGACATTATTATTTTTCAAAGATCTACAGTGTTTAGATAATAAACAACTGAATAGTGCTTACGATAGTGAGACTTCATTTTGGGATTTTTTTGAAAAGATACTACGAAGGTAGTTGTTTTAAGTTCTAGGTCATAGGTTCACCTAGTCATGGTCCAAACAAGTGATGATCAATGGATATTTATCTCTATAAAATGAATCAGTTTTCTAGGTCAAAATCTAACACATAACATTGTAGAATGGCTACCACTTTTGATACTTTGTTGGCAGTCTTATCAGAGAGATCAGCCAAAAGAGAGCTGGAGCAGAATGAACATAAAATGTTAATCTTAAAGTAGTAAGTATTCAAATTTTATAAGACAAAATCATCTTAAGTCAAGCAAACACATGCAGTGGTTTTAGTTTTTGGTTTTGTAATTGCATGTGCTGATAAGAGACAGTCTACTCTGTTAAAAATATCAATAAACGTAACTGTTATAATCTATCATGTTAGGGACTCGATTTAATATAACTATGTGTAAAGAAGCACTGTGATTATTTTATTGGGACTCTTACAGTATTGACATGTACTTTTCCCACTAAGAATTTATAAAATTTCCCCTCAATTGCTTTTTATTTTCACATGAAAAAATATCTCTCCAGAAATAGTTTTTTAAGGTGAAAAGCAACTCTTTTTTTAGAAGGTTGAATTAACTTGCGACATTCTTCTTATTCATTCATTTATTTGATAAGCAAGTATTAACTTAGCTCCTGCCATACATAGTGCTTACTGAATTAGGTGTTTCAGGAGGATACAAAACAGTTTAACACATGATCTTCACCTTCACAGAACTTACGAACTAGGTGGGAGAGTAATCCAGATGCACAGTAAATGCTGATTGGTGACTCAACACTGCCTGAGATGTCACAAGGCTGTGTGTGATGTATATCAAAGGAATGCCATTTGTAGTAAACAAGTGCTCTGAGTTCCTGAGAAGGAGAAATCACTGTGAAGAAAAGAGGTTAGACAAGCAGTGTGAGAGGCGGCACTGCATCAGGCCTTCATCCTGAAGGCCGGAAGTTCTCAGGGGGTTGGCGGAAGGACATATCATGCATTCCCCAAAGGTTTGTACCAAAACCCAGTGGTGAGAATGAACAAAAGGAAATGTTTGGGAATCAGGCTGCACACCACCTTAGAGGTGGCCAAGGGCTTGGGTTTTGTAGTTTCTGTAGAATTCACCATTACCTGGGAAGACCACCCCTGAAACAGCAAACAATGCAGTGCTGGATCTGGGGAAGCACAGTTGGTCTTGAGGCTTGAGACACCACCAAGACCCAAGGGAAAAGTAAGGGTCCCAAAACACTGTGGACATTTCTTTACCTTCCTTAGTTTCTACTGCCTTTATAAACAAAGGAGGATGAACCCAATAAATAACAAACACAAACACTTTGTTTTTTATTTTATTCTTACACGTGTAGTCTAATTTTCAATCTATACCTAGAATTGTTTCCACATTTGACCCATTTTTTAAAGTTTTCAGTGAAGGGCATCTTATTTCAATTCCAACACACTCGAGTTTTCTATGGCCGTGTGTGTGTGTGTGTGTGTGTGTGTGTGTATGTGTTTGCTAGGAGGCTTTTCTAACATAATTTAGAAGTATTCCTTCATAACCCTTCTCCCTTTCTAGGCTTGCAAATACTTACGTAAGTATTCCTCAACTTTTTCAGACCAAATAATTTATGATTTTTGCTGTTTTTCCAATGGCTCTTTCTCAAACACGTAATCAATAAAACAATGACTTTTTAAAAAAAGTTGCTATGTTCTTCCTATTTCACTTTAAAATGCAAGCCTGCAGTTGGCATGGAGTTTTGTACTATAGGATACACTGTAATCATATTGTGCAGCCAAGAAAGACCACCTATTTTTCTTCCACTAAATCAAACATGCTTTTAAAATTAAAGCACAAACATCAATAGCTAGTGTTGACTATGACCTCCAGATCGTTTTCTTTATGACATCACAGAATGAATCCTGCAATTGTGTGGTTTGTTTTTCTTCCCATTTGAATTACACTACAGAACCTCAATCTGTTTATGTCCACCCACTTCTCCAACTTATCAAGAGATTTGCACTTCTATCCAGTTTTCCAAAGTGGAATGTACCACACCCGGTTTGATGTCATCACTGAATTTAATGACCATATTCTCTCTCATCGTTTAAGTCACTACTAAAAATAGTACTGGGTTAAGACCAATGTCTTTGAAATCCCACAAGGTATGCATCTCTGGGATGACACTGGACCATTAATAATTACTAACTGGGAAAGGTTTTTTAATCACTTATGAATCCACCTGATGAGAAGATGATTTCAGGATGCAGTTTTTAATTGCCTAATGACAAAAGAGACAAAGTTTAAATCTACAGAATAGTCAAAGCTATTTAATATCTTTGCCTTCCACTTTGTTTTTATCAGACTTGTCATGCATATGAGGGCTAATATTGGACTAATGTGATAAATAGGATTTCTTTTTAAAACATAACAAAATTGTCTTGACTTTTTCTGGCATGCTAGCTAATGCGTGTGTGTGTGTGTGTGTTTGTGTGCATGTAATATTGCAATATATTTCTGGATCTCAATGTTAAGCAGCTGAGTCTGATTATCAAATTTTCCTTTTTCTTTCTTTAAAACACAAGTGTACATTTCTCTTCCAGTCCACAGACACCTCACCTTAAGTTTGCGGAGATAATTGCTAGTGACTCTATGATGACTTCATTGAAATGCCATACCCTGGTGTTTGCCAGTAATTGTTTATTCATTCTGCCATCCAAGCTTACAGGTCACACATTAGCATATGCATTTGTGTGTAATAATGATTTTCAATTTATTGAGTGGAGTAATCATCTGAAGCACTGTAAAAACATAAGGATAAAAGCAATTCCTACCTCATGTTTGTCACTTAGTGGGGGTAGACATGACAATTAAGAAGGAAAAATGTAGAGGAAGGAAAAGGTCAATCATATTGCTGAGGCTTTGCTGGCAGCTAGCTGAATTTTTCTTTGGTACAACCTTTGGACTCCAGCCATTTTGATTTAGAGAAGACCCATTGTAGGAAAAGCCTTCCCAGGAACATGGAATGTGGGAGTTTTGAGACGAGGTCTGAGAAAGAAAAAGGAACTTGTTAGGATAGTTGGAGGCAGAGAGAAGATAGGTTCACACAAAAGCAAACGAATTGTTCTCATCTCTCTGTTCTGCAAAAGGGATTTTTAGTGGCTTCAAAAGGAATTCTGTGTATGAAGGGTATGTAGGGGAAGGGAGATTGTTTAAAGGAGTCAGTCCTGTTTTACCTGGCTGCTAAACAAAAGAACCTTCTGGCCACATGAAATTGGTTTCACAACTCCCCACAACTTGGTTTTCGACAAGGGCTATTGTAGAGACTGGTGTTTCTGGTGCTTGGATTTTGAAAGACTGTTTTCTACAAGCCATCCATATTGATTGAGTGTTGTGAGTCAAATGCTGATTGTGGTTAATATGCACAAAGGTGGAAGTGAGGGGCAGGCTGGATTTCTGCTTGGCTATCTGTATGCTCTTAAAGAAACATGCACAGTGATGAGGCCACACCTTGCCCTGTGATTTTACCTCCTCCATTCCTCATTCAAACATCTCCGTCACAGGGGCCCAGGATGATGCTCAACATGGTGTTATCTTTTCTTATAGTCTGAGCTGGGATCTTCACCCAGGAAATTGCTACTGGGGTGAGTCAATGGAAGAGTGATCATTGCTTCCAGGAATGATAGCAGTTTGAATGTACCTACAAGAGACAGTGGGAGGAATGGAGTCCTCTGCTTTACTCTTTCCATGGGCTTGTTTACTGTATTTCCTAACAACAAAGCCTGGCCCTGAGGACATGAGATTCTAGTTGTCAAGTCTGTAACAGTGGGCCATGAGGGAAATGGAGGCAGATACAGACAGCATGGAGTGATAAAGTTTGCTTAGGATGCCAGCATGCCCCAGAGAGCAGGCCTTGGCCTTAATGGGCTTTCGAGAAAGGGTGCACATGGGCACCAAGAATGGAGGCCGTGGAAAGTGCAAGGTGGAGTGTCTCCAAACCTTCCCGTCACTGACTTCTTCTTGTCTCTTGTCTTATTTTCCTACATGTCTACTACTAAGCCTATAATAATGACGATATTAAGTGTCAAAGCAATCGACTTTGTACTGATGATCTCTGAATGAGGCTACTGTTTATTGTATTCCTTGTTGGGTGAAAGGTTAAAAAAAAGTACACTTTTAAAAATCCAGTTCATTCAGGTTTTAATATATGGTAGAGAAAAACACAATGAAGAGTATTGTACATGATTGGTCCTTGTTTCTTGAAGATATTGAGAGAATATAGCTCTTGTGTTTCTGCCATAAATTAAAAGTAAACTGTTTCAAGCCGCAACCGATATTTTCTTAGGTTTGTTTTTAATAGTATTGAAGGCCACTGGACACTGGTACGTAGTGAACTTTATGCCTTGGCCAGTATAGGGATAATTTCCAAAGCTTGGTTGCCACTGGACACTGGTACGTAGTGAACTTTATGCCTTGGCCAGTATAGGGATAATTTCCAAAGCTTGGTTGCCGAATTACAGATCCCACTTACCTAACAAGCACACAATAGCAGCTTCTCTAATGGGGTAATATATTCCACAGTGGGTGCCAGAGAGGGCAAGGGGAATGAATGTGTTATCCTGTGGCAGATCAACCCACCTCTTTGATACTGGCTGGAAACAGAAGTTGAAACTTGCCACTGATTGCATAAGTGATTCCTTCCATTCATTTTGTCTAATTACAAAATTTTAAGACTAGTGATCATTAATTTCTGGGTGAAGAACTTTGGGGCTTTATATGAATAGAATCTTGCTAATGTTCACTTCCAGATTATTTTCATTCAGTTTCCAAAATATGGAGGTAAGGGCTGCCTTGTATTTTGTGGTGCAGTGCAGGTGTGTGGGGGAAATACTGTCACATACAATACCCTGAAATGAAATTGCTTGCATCTTACACGAAGGTGGTTTGTTAAGGAGTGTTAAAATGCTGACTTCACATGTGTCAATGCATAAACTAGGACCACATGGACTCGTGTGGTGAGAGTCCTACACCTCGGCTAAGCAGAGGCTAGTTTTGACAGGAGTCACAGCTGAATTTGAAGCTGGAAGCGACCATCTTCGGATTACTCAGAGTCATTTTCTACACTGCTGCTGGGTGCTAGGGAGCTTGGTCTGCAAATTCCTGCTTGATTTTTGCCTTATCTCTGAGCAGGTCTCTGCCCATTTTTCTCTGTCTAAGCAGCAATTAGGTGTTTCTATTCTAAATACCTACATATTAACACCTCACTTGCCCATTGACGGCAAGGCCTGTGGGATTCCCAGTGAGTATAATTTGGAATAATGGACAGCATTCCTTGAGCAGTGCTTTGGAACCTAATTTAAACGTTGTTTTTGAAATGTTTTTAGTGATAAAGGATCAATGTAGTGGACCAGGAAGAATATAATCTTTGGAAAGACCTGTCTGGCACTTAGATGTGTGTCCCTGGATAAGTTTATAAATCTTTTTTGAGCCTCAGTTTACTTGCACTGAAAGTAAATAAAAATAGATTTATTTCTTTTTTGAGGTTGTTGGGAGCAGTAAATGAGGCAATGTGTATGACTATCTTGGTTTGTGCTGCAATAGCAAAATTCCTGACACTGGGTAATTGACAAAGACCAGAAATTTATTTTCTCATCATTCTGGAGGCTGAGGAATCCAAGATCAAGGTGCTGGCAGATCTGGGATCTGATGAGTGCTACTGTACTTCTTCCTCTTCTTCTTTTTTTTTTTTTTGTGGTACCAAGGATCAAACTCTCAACCTTGTGCCTGCCAGGCAGGCACTTAAGCCACTGAGCCAAACTCCCAGCACTAGTTTTTCAAGGCAGGGTCGCACTATGTAGCTCAGGCTGGCCTTGCTCACGTTGTAGCCCAGCCCAGCCTTGAACTCACAATGCTCCACCTACCTCGGCCTCCAGAGTGCTGGGATTAAAGGCCTGAGCCACCATGCCTGGCTAAGTGCTTCTCTACTTCTAAAATGATGCCTTTGTAAGGGCATCAATCTATTCTAGTGCTGGGGTGCTAGCATCACTTCCCAAAGGCCATATATTTTAATTCTGTTGCATTGAGGATGAAATTTCAAGAGGACTTTTGGAGGGACAAGGGCATTCAAACTAAAACTGTGTGTAAAGAGACTTACACAACGCTTAACTTATAACAGTTGGGTATCAAGCTGTGGTGTGTCCAAGCTGGCTTCTATTTGCTTGGGAAAATTGTTACCTGCAAGTTCTTATTCAAGTTGACATGACTTTGGTACCTCAAATTAGTTGTAGTGGTGGTACAAGGCAGAATTTTTTTTTGCCTCTGGAGAGTTAGTTGTTAAACATTTAGGAACATACCATTGATAACAAGTATTATTTCACCTTGTCAGAGCTCCAAACTATATTATGAATCTCCTAGTCTTTTAAAACAAACCATATAGAATTTAATGTGATCCTGTAAAGAGGATTTAAAGCAATCATAGTAAGCTTCAGTAACTTTCATTATTGTAACACTGAGAAGCTGCCGGTGCCCAGTGAGACCACAGCCACCATTCCACAGGACAGCAAGTGCTCTTCCTCAGGAGGGCTTGTTTGCTTTTTTTTTTTTTTTTTAATACTATTTTTCCTTCTGTTGTTATCTTGAATCAGCTGGTATGCCTGCCTTTAATAGCTTCTCCCTATATATTATGTGCTATTTCTCATTACTTGTTAACTGAAAACTCAGCTATTAAAATTATGTATAAAGTGAAATGACTGGTTCCCCTTGAAAGAATGGACAAAGAATGCAAATTGATATTTCTCCAGGGAATATATAAATGACCAAAAAGCACATGAAAAGATGCTTGATGTCATTAGTCATCAGAGAAATATAAATCAAAACCACAATGAGGTGCTACTTCATACTTACCAGGATGGCTTCAATAAAAAAATTCAGTGATTACAAGTGTTAATTAGAATGTAGAGAAATTGGAACACTCATCTCTTGCTAGTAGGAATGTAGGAATGTAAAATGGTGTGGAACTTGGTGCAGTCTGACAGTTTATCAAATAATTAAATGTAGAGTTAGTGTATGAACAGCAATAGTACTATTATGTATATGTTCAAGAGAAATGAAAACAGGGTCACATAGAAATACATACAAGAATGTTTATAGGGCCATTATCCATTATAGCCAAAAACAACCTAAATGTCCATCAACTCACAATCCCCTGGTCAAAACACAGCCTATCTATACAATGAGCTACCATTCAGTCAATAAAAAGTCATGAAGTAATATATGCTACAACATGGAAACATTAAAAAACAAATTATGCTAAGTGAAAGAAAAGACCATGTATTCTAGGATTGCATTCACAAAAGACCACATATACTGGGATTCCATTCATGTGAAGTCCAAAACAGGGAAATCTTGAAATAGAAAGATTAGGTAATTTCTTAATGCTGGGTGGATGTTCAGGATAAGAGGATAGCGGAATAATAGCTACACATTACAAATTTTATTTTTGAGAGGATGAAAATGCTTTGAAACTTACTATGGTACTGGTTGCACAGACCTATGAATATATTAAAAACCATTGGATTGCTTACTTTAACAAATGAATTATATGCTGTCTGAATTATATATCAAAACTTTTAATATTAAAAATACTACATTATCATAAATTAAAGATTAATTTGTATACTTTGAGAATGATCTCAACCTAAGAATATATTCTTAGGCAATTATTGCATCAATAAACTTTTAAGAAGTTAATTGATTTTGAGGGACAACCTGAAGGGCTCATCTCAAATGGAAGTGCATAGATTTTGGTTTTATTCTGGAAGGTTGCTGTCTTAGGTAAATAATGTTCATCTGAAAGAGTTGTTTATAATATTTTTAATTGCCCTTGTAGAGGACTCAATACTATGGGTATTGAATAAGGGTCTGTCTCTATCTGTCTTTCTCTTAATGTGTGCATGTGTAAGTTGAACAGTTTTGGATGGTGGTAACGGTGGTGTTGTAAGACCCTGTAACCTCTGGCTCTTGTAGAGACAGGGTTGGGGGGAGGTATAGAGGTGCACAGGGAGCTGAGACAACAATGCTGACACATACGAGTCATTGTTGGTAAAATGTATGATAAATGACAAGTGACCTAAAAATAGCAAATTATTCAGCAGATGTGCATATTTACTTATTTAAAGAAAAGATTTTAAGATATTTTAGTGCAAAGAGTGGAGAGCTGAAGAAGCTTACATAAACACCAACACTGTAATCTTCCATTTGATATAATGCTTTTGCATGATGCCAACACCAAGCAAAATGTTCTGCTTTTTAGATTTTGCAGAATTGCTGTGAAAAGCCCTCTTTTAGGAGTAATCTACATATATGAAAAGGAAAATATCTGTCACTTGAAATATTTTTTTAAGCATTCAAAATCTGCCTGAAAAAATGTATCATTTCTTAATGCCAAGCTGATCCTTTACAGAATACTTAACACACCACTTGCAGGACTGTAAAAAAGAAAAAAGAAACTATGCTCTTTCTCTTATGTAGCAAAATTCAAGTTTTTGACTTTTATTAATGTTGCTTTTGTATTAGCATTTGGTTTGTTCTTTCTTATGTTTTATTGCTAGTCAATCTTAGTTTATTTTTGTTTACTGTAGTCCTGAAGGATTAGATTTCAATAACAAAACAAACAAGGAAAAGTACGCCTGTAGTTTCAGTCCACATCAATTGCCTGAACACAATAAATAAGCACACATGGGCTGAGAAACACCCATGATTCCAATTGCCTGGCTTCAGTCTTCTGATGAGGACTAAATGCTGCAGGAAGGGAACTAGCCAGCCGCCTTCTACGCATGACTCTTCTCTTTCCACCTGCAAGTTACACAGGGTGCGAAGCTTGAGTGTGAGAAGTGATTTTCTGTATAATTACTGGGTCAGCACAAAGTGCTTTGGCATTGTGGGAGAGCGTGTCTTTGTGACCTCCATCAGTGGGTTCTTCGTCTCTGGAAGCCTGGGAATTACCTCCTGACTTCAGTTACCACGGTGGCCTGTCATAGTTATGTATTTTGGGAGAAGGAAAGAGCAGAGAGAAGGGGAGGTCTTACTGCTCCTGACAGTCAGATCCATGGCTAAACTGTCTTCTGGAGAAGGAGGAAGAAGGAGAGCATGTAATGATTTGTGTATTTGACAACTAACAGGGTCAAGTGGATGCAATCAATGACTTACCTGTTGAATCTACCAGGCATTTGCATTATTCCATTGGAGTTGCTATACAACATTGATATAAAATCTTGGCGCATCTTTCTGTGCTTGTACGAAGAGAAAAAAAATTATACATGGCACTAGAAACAATAGTTATGAAACTGTAAAAAGCATATTTTTCACTTTCTATCTTAATACTAGGGAAAATGGCTACCATATGCAGGAAGATAGATTTGACTCTCATAGTGCAGTATCTTATGTTAGAAGAAAGTTCAGTTTATCTTTGATACAATTTATGGTGTCTATTCTATCTACTATTGAAGTTGCAAAAATATTAATACAAAACTTTATGGAAAAGCTATATTGACCTCTTATTTTTGTCATTCTTATTGTCAAATGATTATTAACTTTAAAACTTCTGAAATTTTGCCTGTCCCTTCCCATTGCTTCTAATTATTTTTTCTGGATGCTATCATTTGTATTTGTGTTTCTGTTTTTATTATCTTCCTTTGAAAATAAGGTGATTTTAACTGATTGCTAAATTTTGATTTCTAGAAGCCTAGAGACTGATTGTATCCTGACTTCAGTAATCACAGTTGCCCATCAGCTATACATTTGGGGAGAAAATATAGGACAAGGGTGCACCAGTAATTTCTGTAATAGCATTAGAATATATTCCTTGTCCTTCTTATTGAAATTGAAGTGTATTTGCTCCCCTGCCTTTTGAAAACTCTGTTGAACATCATGCATACATGTTCATTAAGATGTCTTTCTGTAAGCCTAAATCTTTTTCCTGTAAGGTTAGTACTAATTCAGAACTCACCCAAGTGGATGAGTAATTTAAGTTGCTACTTCCAGTGTGAATTACTTTGCACTTGTCTGCTCTGAGCTTCATCTGCCACTGCTTTGCTCAATTACCGAGTTTGGATTTTGTGTTTCTCACATCCATCTGTGTGGACATAGGGAACTAAAATAATTTTGTATAGTCAGCAAATTTCAGCACCTTATTATTTAGTCCATCTTCGAGGGTGTTAATAAAGATTCTGAAGAACATCGCTCTTGTATTGATTGCTGACACCCCACTATTAACTCCTTTCCATGCTGAGAGCTGGTCATTTATTCTTTCCTTCCCTTTCTATCCCTTAACCCACTGTTAACATGATTGGCAACCCTCTATCTCTTACCCAGTGGTTGCCAAGTTTTCTTAATAATCTCTTGTGTAGGATTTTATCAAAAGTGTTTTGAGTTGAAGAAAATTACATCCACTAGTTTCCCATGATCTACCATTTTGTTGCTTCCATAAAATTCTGTATTAAAAATACTGAATAAAGAAAATCACATAAAGAAAATAACAACTTCCAAATGTTCTTCTCTTCTTTTTTGAATATGCTGCTATGCTGCTATTTTCTCCCCCACTTAATACTAATTTTCTGTTTGTGTCAACCCCAGCCTGTCACCAAATATCTACAAACTAAAGATGCATTACCTGATTCATATTTATGCTGGAACATGACTAAGATTTTGAACTACTTTACAAGGTAAATTCCACTGTTTGGCCACTTCTACATCATTATGGCCATTTTAATTTTTACTCACTTACCAGCTTCTCAGAAATTTCAAGAAAGCAATTTAGTAGATAACACTCCAATATTTTGGTTTTATGGGCTTGATAACTTGTCATGACTTTTTTTTTTTGGCAAAGATATTTATTTGGGCCGTACTCATCATCTTCAATGGAAAAAAAATGGAATTAAAAAAAAAGAAAAATAGAAAGTGTTTGGTAACTAATATATGACACTTCCTGCTTTGTCATAGCTCCAGGCTGTCCCCGCTGCTCTTTGTCAGTGGTGGCTGTCCCTCCCCTTGACGGAGCACCAGTGATGCTGGTACTATGTCGGAAATATGAAGGAAGCCAACAGGCAGGTGCTACGCTTTGGGTGTGGATTGCTTCCCGAAGATTCATAGGCTGTCAGCTTGGTCCTCAGTGTGCCGGAACTTTTAAGAGGTGAGGACTATGGTGAAGTCATTAGGCCATTGGGAGACACTGTCTCAGAAGAAACTGAGGTAGTTCTTAAGGGACCCCAGTTTCTGCAAGAGCATGTTGTTATAAAACAGCACTTCCTGCCCCCTGACTCTCTCTCTTGTGTCCTGTTTTGACATGTGATCTCTCCCTCTGGCACAAGCTTCCATTATGATGTCATCTACCATTAAGTGATACAGCTAAGGAGGGCACCACACTGTTTGGATTTTCAACCTCCTGCTAGTCTGGCTGCACTCATGCTGGAGTGAAGAGTGGCAGTTTGATAGCCATTGTGGATTCCTCTAGACAGCCAAGGAGGATACTGAAGCAAGTTGACCTAGTCATTGGGAGGAAGAGGGGCATAGCACAGCTTGCCTGCCAAGCTACTGGCCTGCTTTGGTGGTGGTAGTGGTGGTGGATGGGACAGTCAGGTGCTTCTTTCCTGTCTTATTTCCACTAAGAGATTTCATTCTCCTTAATCTTAAGGGGAACTGAAGGATGATGTCTTCTGTAACTGCTTCAAAACTAATCTGGGGCAGTTGACCATGCCTACCAGAGGAGTAAAAATCTCTTGCTGAGTGCTTCAATGATATGCGGTGTCCTGGCTTTTCCTGTGGAGACGTCAGTTGGAAACCTTCCATCATCAACAGCTTAACATGGATTTTGTTTGTCCTGGAAGACACAAACTTTATCAACAGTTCAAAGATACAGGTAGTATAATTGCTTTTTAAGTATACTAGTAGACCTTCCTTTTCACTGAATACCCAACACTCAGAGCAAACCTTCCAGGAGATTCCCTGGTTTCAACCCCGACCCTCACTGACATATACCTTTCAACTCCTTCTCCATTTTAGTCTAGCGGGGCTCCCCCTAGTATTCTGCCTGCACTATGCTGCAGTACAGGCCCTGTTAAAGCCCTGCTTGGTGGTCCTGTAAAACAAAACAAAAAAACCCATTACTAATAAAATAAAATAAAATAAAAATAATCCAAAACAGTAAGCCAAGTAACCTTTTTGTTTTTGTGAAGTATCCAGCCTCAGGTATTTTCTGTCATTATTAGCAACAGAAAACTAATACAGGAGGCTATGTATTAATAATGAAGTTTACATACCTTTTGAGCCTCACAACAAATTTATGAGGTCAGTAAATATTGTGATTATTGTTTAATTATAGAATAAACTAAAACATATGAGGCACAACATTTGCCCAAGACCATGGAGTACATTAACGAAGCTGGACTAGAATTCAAATGTTCAAATTCTTCGTCTACGATTCCTCCTATTCTTCCATGCTGCCATTATGAACTGTTCTATTTCCTTTGGGCTGAATGTGCAAAAGATTTAAGCCATTTTTAAAACTACTTGTAGCTTCTTATATACTATTTCAAAGTCTTCTGAGGAAGCATGCAGTTCTAAATGTGAGGGGATGTATCCTTGCCCTTTTATATCTTATACCTGCCAAATCTTACCCTTTTGAAGTGAAGGACATTTTCATTTTGGATTAATATTAAGATTACATAAAAAAGCATTTTGCTCTCTGAGGCAAGCTTTTCTTCAGTGTTTCAACAAACCATTTATACTTTTATCATTTTTTTCTTACAAAAATCTCCCTCATTTAAATTGTCACAGCTTGGGAGCCCTGCCTGGAATGCATAATAACTGCTTGTAACACTTAAAATGAAAACAAATTTACCAAGAATGGTGGAATGACAACAAAGAGCAAGAAAAATATAAGTACATGGAAAATAGTCTCTCCTACGCATATATTTTCAGCACTAAGTATTTTTTTTTATTGAAATTTCTGTTTCTTGTTCTCCTGCTTAGCTCTTCTTCATCTAGATTTTTTTTTTCCCCCTGGGGGTGGAGAGGCAGTAAAATCTCAGGACCGAAGGGAAGAGAGATGAATCCTTAGAAGGATTATTTGATTTCTTGTGTTCAGAAGAAAACATTTGGGGAAATAATATTGAATCTGAGCAGAACCCCAACTGAAATGCATGTAGTTAGAGCTGGATTTCTTTCTTAGCCTTGGTACTACTGATTATTGGACGGGGACACTTTTTGACGTAATGAAAGACTGTGGCTTTTCACAGCACCCTTGGCTTTTATGCATTAGATGTGAGCAGCATCCTTCCCCCCGTTACGATGGCCAAAAATATTCTCAGACATTGCCCCAAATGTTCAAGTTTACAATGACTAGCTTAAAGGCAAGTTCTTAGGAAAGTAACTCAGGACTCTAGTAGACATTTTGACAAACCTCCCTCTTCTTCTCATAAGCAGTCTCTCACCATCCAGGGCCAGACTTTGTCTGATCCCAGGAACTAAATTCTCCCCCAAGGAAACTTGTGTGCTCACCCAGCCTTTGCTTTTGCTTTTACACCCAATTATTCTGCAAGATCCATTTACTCTGTCTTGCTAGAAGTTGCTAGAGTTGGCAAAAAACATTTTGAGAGCTTCTCTCTTAGTTGGAAAGGGCTCATGACATTTCCTGAAAATTTAATGCTCCTCTCTGGTCGTGGCCTACTTATTATCTCTTCCTTCCACCCACTGCAAGAGCTATGATATAAGAGAACCCAACTGGGAAGTTACAGACCTCACCAACCATGGAAGAATCAGTCCTTACTCTGGGCTTTTGTTTTCTTACCCATACAGTCAAATACAGTAGTTGGACTTGGTAATATATCTTCATGGTTTCTTTAGCTTTCAAATATTCTGGTCAGAATGCTCTTATTTTTCTTAGCTTCTATAATCTGTCCACTCTCTGTAGAAGCAACCCTTTCCCTCTCTAACAGTATCAGCCTATACCATGTTTTACAAAAATGTTGATCAGTTTGCTTTTTTTCTTCTGTATCCTCCACCCCACCCCCACCCCAAGCCTAACTTTACTAATCCATAAGTGAGAATTTCTAAAATTTGGTTACATTTCTTGACAATTTATTTGTCATACTAATTATATCAAGAAAAACAGAGTTCAGTTGCATCTTAAAAGTGTACTTTGTGCATTGGGATTAAGTGGGCAAATGAAACCATTAGGGGTAATAGGTTATTTAAAGTAACTTGCTGGGAAAACCTCTTGGAAAAAAGAGTACTTTTTAAAAAAATCGATTTATGTAGACATAGCATTTCAAAATAATGAAAACCTGATTCATTCCTATAAATCTATGCAACCTTCTGTTCATACTCTTACAATGACGCTAATGTTTACTCTTTTGATTTCCAAATTTGACTTTCCCAGACATTACCCGTGCTGCAGAGACAGGTGTGATCAAGGTGACAAAGGTTTGTAGCTCCTATTTGTTGCTGCTGTCTAACCTTAGGCAAGTCAATTTCCCTTTTCTGGGTTTCAGTTTCCTTATTTCTAAAATAAGGGAGCTGAATTTGATTTCTAAATTCTCAGATAAGTTCTAAGATTCAAGGAGCTGCATCAGAAACACTAGTTAGGAACACAGCTTTGAAACACAAACTTTTACAGCAGGCTTGGAGGTTTGGATTCCAGTTTGTCCCTAAATGAACAGACCCAGGGCTCTTCCACCGGGAAGGAAGAGGAGCAGCGGGCCGGGGCTGGAGCTCTTTCTCTTCCACACTGCAGCCTGCTCCCTGCCCCCAGGTTTCAGTATCTGCTGATACAGGGTAGCAGTTCTAGGAAGAAGGGTGGGACCTTATTAAGGAAACTGCAAAGACAGGCCTGAGGAGGAGAAGGAAGGACGCCCTGTGTGTGCGGAAGATGTTCTGGACCCCAGAGGGGCTGTGACCAGTGTTCTGTGAGGGAAGCAGCAGGTAAGGTAGCTAAGAGGGTGACTGATGTGCTTTCACTCTGCACCAGCAAACAAGGTGTGTAGCACCATTCAGAAAGCCAAGAACCACTGCGTTAAAATTTACCTCATCCCAAATTCCTCTCTGGTCATAAATCCCTGACTGAGAGAAAGCAGCCATCAGGGTTTCCAAAGAATGTTTGGTTCAGGAAATGGCCCCAGGATTCATTCCAATGATTGCTCTTGAAGGTGCTCTGGACACCTGTATTATCATCACATCATAAATTAACTTGTTAAATAATGTTTACTGACCGATTACTATGGGCCAGGCACTGTGCTAGGTGCTAGGGCTCTATCAGGCAAAAACCATCCAAGATCTCTGCCCTAGGAATGTGCAGTGTCACAGGGAGTCAGCTACACAATCAAGACAATGAGTACATTGAATGGCATGCTAACCGATAAGGGGATTTAGGAGGAAAAAAAAAAAAGAAAAGCTATGATTTACTTCTTCCTTTTTTTTCCTTATAGCTCCAGTTTCAAAATACTACACAATATTTTTTCTTATTAAAAGTTATTATTCAGCTCTTTTCATTCTTGGTGTGACAATGCATTGCTTGAGACTAATTCTACACCATATTTTACCAGTTTCATTAATTGTGTAGTGTTAAAATGTCTTGTATCTTGCTGGGGATATAGCTCAGTGACACAGCGCTTGCCTGGCAAGCGCAAGATCCTCAGTTCAATTCCCGGTACCAAAAAAACCCCAAAAAACAAAACAAAACAAAACAAAACAAAAAAACCCAAGAAAACAAAAAAACAAAGTCTTGTATCTGTTTGGTGGCACAGTTTCTAATTTCTTCTTTCCATAGTTCTGTGAGATGGACTATAATCTCTAGTTTGCAGATGGAGGGCCTAAAGTTCGAAGAGTCCTGAAGCAGTTGGGTGCCATAACTTTTTTTCAGTATTTCTTTGTAGATTTATGTAGGAAATATTTTTGGCATTTTCTCTATGGGAAAAAGTGCTAACAAGTTGTCCTCAAATATATGGAACAAACCTGGCTACCGAATGCCATCTTTTGCAGATACACACCTGATGGGATGTTTCCTGTTGTGGGAAAATGATAGTTAAAAAGAAGTTTTACTTACAGGTGTGCTTGATTGTCTTCACTGTAGATCCTGATCTGGGTTATCCTCTAAGGCCAAAAGATTTGCTTAGAGTTCTGGCAACCTGCCTCTTTCATAGAAGGTTGAGGAAAAATTCCCCCCCCCCAACATAAAATTGGTGAAATATACTTTTTTCATTCCTCCATAGACTGTCTTGAAACTGCTGAAGGAAAGCTTGGTGTGTTCTAGTCTCTTGTTACTCACCTTCTGGGATTTAATATCGACTACATTTTCTGGAAATGGATCACATTTTTGAATGGCAGCTAGGTACATCTTCCTTAGCGCATGAATGGGACATATGCACACACACACACACACACACACACACATACACACACCCTAAGGTCCCTGAGGAATTTGCCTGTGTACATTCTGAATGTGGCAGTCTTGCCCTTATCTGTGGTTTCACATTACAAGGTTGCAGTTACCCAGGGTTGACTGCGATCCAAAAAGTAAGGACAGTACAATAAGGTATTTTAACAGAGAGAGAGAGGGAGAGAGAGAGAGAGAGAACTCATTCACATAACATTTATTGCAGTGTAATTATTATGGTTTATTGTTAATCTTCCTGGGACTAATTTATGAACTAGGTATGTACGTGTAGGGCAAACCATGGCTTTATATAGCGTTTGACACTATCCCAAGTTTCAGGCATCTGGGGATCTCAGGCCATGTGCCATGTGCTAAGGGGTAACTTCTGTGTATAACTTGACAGGCTATGCAGATGAACTTGTATCTCTGAATTATTTTGCTTCCCTCTCCCTGACTCACACCATTCTTCTGCCATAGAAATCTGGCAAAGATTTTGTCTCCTGATTGGTTCTCTTCATGTCAGCCCTTGGGTTCCTTTTCATCAGTGGGAAGGTATTCAGCACCCACAGCCTAATTTCCATAATAGTACAACAGAAGATATTAAGAAAGATAAATCTACTTCTGCCACTGTGGCAAAAATATGATTATTGAGTCATTCTAACATCAAATATAAATGCCTTTTGTTTTAGATCTTATCTAAAATAATCTAGACTCCTGCTCTGACCACTGATGTGAAAAATTGGGGAATTTCTATCTTTGAGCCTGTACCACTCTTCTTTTAGAACATACACCTAACACTGAGTTACTATAGGTTAAAATGAAGCATTGTGTTTCTCTGGAGGGAAAATGGACTTCAAGTACAGGAGTTGTGGACCTGGAACCTGACAGAGCATTTTATTAATTGTGTGGGTTTAGCTTATTGAGTTTACTTCTCTGAAACTTTATTTTTCTGTAACATGGAAAGAAAAGTGCCTCTTTTAAAAGGGACAAGGGAGCAAGTGGCTGAAATTTGGATAGAATATATCTACTTGGAGAGTGTTAGTCTTCATTGTTTACCACCTTCATCCCTTTATTTAGTGGTAATATTTTCTTGGGAGTGAAGTGTTTATGTGACAGGTTTATTTCTCCGTTACAATGTCCTGCAGCCTGAGTGCAGTTTGTGGTGCATCTTGGCAATGTGATCTCCCTACGTGTGCCATGGTGAGAAATGCATTCTCTTTACCACTGTTATGGATTAAAAACTGCTGGTCAACTTAACACCAGCTGAATTAAATCGGCATGGTGCTGAGTGTAGAGGGTCCACCTGAGGAAAGTTGTCAGCATAAATAGAGACATGGAGAAGAAGAGTGAGGCATTGTGGGTTCTCCTAAGAATTGCTGTTTCAAGTTGTTGGTTCTCCTGGAAGACCTCGTCATGCTGGCTTCCCCAATATGGATTTGGCCATTATCATTGGAGGAGCTTGGGACCTCGTCGCTGAGAGTGCATGTAGTTTACTTTGGGGGAGCTCTGAACCTCACATTGAGCATTGCTTCCTGGTTCTGGAGGGGAAGTTGTGTGCTGTTTAATCTCCAGGAGAAGCCTGTCACACTGGCTTCCTGGTATGTACTTGACTGTTCTCATCGTCGGAGGAGCTTGGGACATTGCCACTGAGGATGGCTGTGGTACTTTTCAGGGTAGACCTGGTGCTTATTTTCAGGGTTACTTCTTAGCTCCAGTGTAGAATCTTCAACCTACTGGCACAGCTCCTTCATCCCGCTGGCATAGACTTTCTAGCTTCCACTGCTGACCTTTGGACCTTCCCAGCGCAGATCTATAAAACACTGGCATGAGTCTTGTCATGGGCTGTAGACCTTCAGTTGGATTTATGGAAGGTATTGTCATGGGCTCTGGGTCTTCAGCTGGACTCATACAGGAAATTGCTGTGGGATTCAGGCCCTTGGCTGAATATTCTGGGTCTTTAGTGCTGTGGACAGATTTCCTGCACTTTCTTGTATTTAACTCTGGGTGACCATCATAAAATAATATAAATTCTGTGTCCTGTATGTAGTTGTTCTCCCTGCAACCCCTGACTACAATTACCACTGAGGTGCCCCCAAGATGTACTCTTTGCAACCACTGCATTGCTCAAAATGACAGACACTGCCTCATGGGCTGATCTCTTTCAGTCTTGCGGTATAACTGTTTGCCCTTTCAAATCCTTTGATTTGGGAATTAGGAGATTAGGTACACTGGGGAAATAAGTGATACTCTTCAGGCTTTGTGTCTCATAAATCTCCCCTTAGGCCATAATGCTGGTGCCAGAACATTGTTGTCATCACCTCTACAGGTGCAAATTTCCAACAAATGGTGTGTTCATAGTCAACTATTCCTCTCTTAATTTGATACCTGGGAAAAGCACAATGACTTCAGCACAGAGGAGAGGAAGCTACGGTGGCTGACTCGTGGCCACTTTGCAAAGGTATGATTGGACCCACCCAAATCTCATCTCCTTCTTCTGTAATAGGTGAAACGTAAGGATAACTGCTTGACAGTTCTAGACTAGAGTTTCTTCAGGTGACACTCACAAATTGCTTTCCTTATTTTTGTAATCTGCATGGTCAGCCCCTGGTGGGGAATAGAGGCTCCAGCCTGAACTTTCCAGAGCCACATCTAATACTCCACATGTTGCCCCCCTGCTAAAATGAAGAATGACTCTGCCAAAGAAATAAAGCAGAGGTGAGAAAAGCCCACAAATAATTAGGAGAAAGAAGATGGGAGTCAGATTCAACATGCTGTACTATCAAAAACAGAGTAAGCTCCATTAACTTCGTATGAATAACTAGATGAAATACACTTTTTTCTTTCTGTTTAGATTGTAGGGCTTAAAGCTCAAGCAAAGTGGAAATTGCCTAAAGAAGTAAATAATTTCTTGACAGAGCTTTTCATAAATAATCATGGCCTGCCTCTGCTGAATAGTTCCTGTCTAAATTGTCATCAACATATTTTTGATTTCACCAATAAGACATGCAATTGTATCTTTATGATATGAAAAAAAGCTAAGTACTTAGTAATATCCCCTTAGAATTATTTCTTAAATTCTATTTGTACCTGGAATACACTGAGGAAACCCAGTAAACCAGACAAAATAGAAACAAAATCATAAATAACTTTGAGGACTTGTGCACATGTAAATGCAATGATGCTAATGCCCCTTTTGCACTGAAGTTTAGCATTCAGTGGTTCAGTGTGCTGTGAGTACATGGGTGATAAAATCTCCAAGACAAAAGCTGATCAGGTCTGTTAGCAGCCTATAAAGGCTGGGCATAGGGAAGCCCTGTGAGTGAGCATCACTGTGGAGGAAAGTACATCTACCTTCAGGTTTAAGTAAGCACTGGAATAGAATAAAAAACCAGTTGTTGATTTGCATGTGTGATCATTTTCT
This sequence comes from Dasyprocta punctata, assembly GCA_004363535.1. Taxonomy (NCBI): domain Eukaryota; kingdom Metazoa; phylum Chordata; class Mammalia; order Rodentia; family Dasyproctidae; genus Dasyprocta; species Dasyprocta punctata. The sequence goes on along the minus strand of RJWM01008611.1, from coordinate 40,421 downwards.
TAAAATAGCAGAAAAGAAAAAAGAATATGCAAAGCTATATATTTCAATTCATTCTTGATCCTTAGGATAGTTGCTTTTTTATTTCAAAGGCCGAGCTGAAATGCTCAAAAGGCGCAGGGAGTCAAGGTCAATCTCCTGTGTGTTCAAGGCCTCCCCACCCCTCACTCCAGTTTGGCTCAGAGCCTCAGGCCAGTTCCTCACCACACCCTGTCCTGGCCTCTCTGAGCTGCCTCTGCTTTTGCTGCTCCCTCTGTTTGAAATCCTACTCTCAAAGTCCTGCTGTCTTTTTAAGATCTAGGTCTTTCTATAACCTGTCTTCAGAGATCCCTCATCCACTCTTGAAGATGAGCATTATCTTGGGGTCTTTTGCTGTGATCTTCCTATACTAAGGCCTGTGTTTTAATTACCTGATAGCTTACCTTACCAGGCATAAACTCAAGGGTCAGGGCTCGTTCTATTTATCTTTTAAGCTCTTTGGCTTAAGCCTAGGGAGGTGAGGTAAAATGCTGGCCGATACACCTTTTTCTTTCTGTTTAGATTGTAGTGATTCATAGTTTGTTAATTGGAGTGAATCCTTCAATGTTTACACACCCTGCTACTCTTTGAGTTTGGGCTATGGTATCATATGGTGTCCTGGTCTTAGCTTCTAAAAATTGTTTATCCTTCTGCCTAGCAAGAGTTTGGGCTCTGGAAACTTGGTCCATATTGTGTCTTTCATTTCAAATCCATCAGATTGTATTTTCCACATTGACTTTTCCTTTAGAGCCAAAACTAATTGTGAATGTGTTCAGATTTGGTGCTGAGTTTGTAAGAAGGGCACCCTTTGTGTAGTAAGCCCTGGGCTGTCGTCAGCCAGAGGATTGCAGATTCGTCGCCACTCATACTGGGTTTTTGGTTGGTGCCTAGTGAGGGTAGTTTTTCTTGCCAGCCAGGGACCCTGCTAGAGAACTTGCTAGGGCAAGGGTTTGCTCTTCTTTTGATTTTTTTCAAATCTTTTTTGTGTTGGTTAGTGAAGCCTGGTAATTTTCCAGTTACAGTACTTCTGCTAGGTGGGCAGTTTCCCCCTGGTAAGATTCAGGATCAAGTAAATTGCGCCTTATGGATGTTTGGGTACCAGCTATAGAAGAAAAGAGAGGCCAAGAGTGCAGGAGAAGATGTTAAGGGAGCTAAAGAGCTTGGGAAGATAGATGAAACAAGGTTCCAACCAATAAGTTATCTAAGCAACTCCTGGGAACCTATGGCTGCCACACATACACATGATCTAATCTACAGTAGGAAGGACTGTGAGTTTGTTGAAAACTCATCTGTTTAATTGCTAAGGTTGGAATGATCTTGCTGGTGAACTTCCTAGAAAAGCAACAAATGTTAAAAAAAGCAAACATATGCATGTACATACATGCGTGCATAATTATAGTTCGTTTCTGTTGAGTTTGACATCCTTTGTATTTTGAATATCTTGTTTGGTCTTCACAACAATCCAAAGAGATAGGTCATATTATGCCCATTTTCTAAGTGATCAAATGAGGTATAAGGTTGTGATTTATTTTCTTACTTGCATGGTGATATTTTGACTGGTAGATTTGTCAAACTCTTTTTTTCTTTTGCTTTTCCAAAGACTGGGAGAAATGAAATTTCTTAACAATTTTAGTTTCTACTTTTGACCAAGGAAAAGGTTGTATAATAGGTTTGCTGGAGAAAAAAAAAGTATCAACTGGGAGGACTGAGACCCTATTACAGATATGTTGGAGAGTAGGTGACAAATATTTTATTTAAGAAAGAGCTGATATTTTGAGATGTGACAGATACAAATCAGTTTGGCTCCATTGTTCATAGAAATTTGCCCAATGTCCACGTCTGTTATTGACTGTTCCTGACTATACCTGACTGTTCTGGAAATAATTGAATCAAGCCTGGTAAATAAGCTTCTTTCTCTTGTCAGTGTGGCACGAGATGCAAGACTGAACGTCTACAGTGCCCAGTAAACTCGTAGCATGGAAGAGGGTAGCCCTGCGTTCCCTGCTTCCGTGACTTCTATGTCCTGGTAATTCACAAATCCTGAGCTGGGCTGGAAGTTCATTGACAAGCATCCCTATGTCATCTGAACAAGGAATGGTCTGCTATGCAGTTTTAACCACTAGTCTGGTCTTTGAATTTCTTTGTTTTTTTGAAGAGGCAGAAATCCCTTCCATCTCTGCAGGATGGGGTTGCCCAGAGACCAGGTAGGTGTTCCTAAACCTGTTCATGCTGCCATGATTCTTGCTCAGCTCATGCTGGCTCCTTTTCCCTATGTACTGTTGCTGCCAGGCCTGACGCTGAAAGGGTTGATCTTTGAAACAAAGCTGAAAGTAATAGAGGGCTGGGACCAAAGGTTGTGGGTGAGGCTCTCTTCCTGTCTCCCTGTTGGCTATGGAAGGAGGAAGAGGAAGACTAGTGCCCTACAGAGGTAGAGAGTGTGTACCTAAGCAGTGTGGTGGTGGTGGTGGAGAGGTGGGGGTGGGGGTGGGGGGTGTGTGCTCCAGAGACTGAAAAGCTCATCTCAGCCTTGGCAAAACTGCACAGGCACCTGAGAATATAGAATCCAAGATTGGTTGAAACACCTTGTAAAAATATCTGCTCCTAAGACAGTACGTCTCTGAAATGTAAATGCCCTGAAAAATCTGCAAGTCTGAAAGATAAACTTCCTGAATTTATCACCCTTAAAATGCACCCTAGCACAAGGGAGAGACTCAGAAATAAGTTTGCAAAAGCTGGGGAAAACAGTGAGTAGAACTGACCCGTGGTAAATTAGATATGACGATTTCACAAGAGACTATGAGAGAAATGGAGGGAAGCATCGGTAGCACAGAACACCTGCAATAATGTAATCAAGGGCAATAAATAATATAGATTTTGAAGTGATAAATTATGACAAGCCAAATTAGTGGATGTAAGTAGATGTACAAGACTAGGAATTCAGTCCAGCCAAGCAGATGTTAAGTGTTTAGAATTTAGGAAAGCACTTAGGGTGAGCTCTCAAAACATTTCACTTGCAAAATTAGTTCAGATTGATTTGAATATGAGCATGCTGGAAACCAGACCATAAACATGAGCTCTGCTGAGAAGCAAGGTGCCCAGTGGAGAGGGAGGCTTTCTGCAGGAAATACCTTTCTACATGACTGTGAGGAGCTGATCCATTTTACTAAATTGTGAAAATATAAAATGAAACAGAAAAAGATGCCACAAAAAACAAGTAAACACATTAGGTTTCAGTTAGAGAAAGAATAATGTAAATCTGGGTATTCTGCATGCTGAAGGGAGTCACGGAATGAAGCAATGCAGTCCTGATCATCTGCTTATTCCATGAGTCTCTGTCCCTCGCTTCCTGCAGGCCTGTAAGGCCGAGTCCTGGTCAGATACACACAACCTCTGACCTGGATGCCATTTGGTGCTGTGGTACCTCAGGAGGTTAGGTGGAGGCGACTGAAGGGGTCTTGTAAGTAGGTGAGACCTGGATAGAGTCTCAAATTATAATATTGCGAACTGCTTGTGTTGTATATTTAGTATTTCAGAAGGTACCTTCACATTTTTCCTTACTTTCTGTGAGACTTTGGGCTACTAGTTCTTGCTGCTGTGGTCTGAATGCATGTGAGCCCTCAAAATCCTTATGCTGAAACCCATATCTCCAAGGTCATGGTATTAAGAGGTGAAACCTTTGGAGGAGATTAGATCTCAGGGCCGGAGCCTCAGTGAGTGGGATCAGTGCCCTTCACTAGTGATCATAGTTTCCCCCAGGAGACTCTCCGCCTCTTCTGCCATGTGGGATTGGAGTGAGGTGACAGCTACCTGTGAGGAAGAAGTGGGCCTTCACCACCAATCACTAAAACCAGCATTAATCTTGGACTTCCCAGCCTCTAGAACTGTGAGAAATAAATTTCTGTGGTTCATAAGCTACATAACTTACGGTATTTTGCTGTAGCGGCCTGAACAGACTATGCCCCTTAACCTCTTCCTGCAAAGTCCTCAGAATCCACGACTACCCTTTTCTTTTACTTTTCTGAAATGCCAGTGCCCTCTAAGGGGTCTGTCCCTTGCTCTCTTCTCCTTCACTCCATCGCTGGTGCTAATGATTTATCCACTGATGGCTGGCAAGTTCAAGAATTGGAGTGGTCTGCAGTTAGGGATGGGGTAGGGGGAGGCACTAGGGAATCTCAAAAGGGCGGTGTGCAAAGTTGGAAGAAGCTCTCCAGGTAGTTCTGACGACCAGTACAGACACTGATCGTTACAACTGCAGCAGTGGCTTTACCGAACTCCTACTCTGCAGACCAGTGTTTCACAGGATCTTGAGGGAAGACTGTTTTCCTTTTTTTTTTTTTTTTTTTTTTTTTTTTTTAATTTAGACAGGGTCTTTCTGTGTACTTCAGGCTGGCCTTTAGTTCACTAGGTAGCCCAGACTAGCCTTGAACTCATGGTGATCCTCCTGCCTCAGCATCCCAAGTGCTGGGATTACAGGTGTGAGCCACCAAGCCCAGCACACTGACTTTTCTAGCACAAACAAAACTTACTAGTTCCTTCTCTCCCCATCCCAGCCAGCATTGTGGCTGTATTTTCTCTGCCCTCTGTACTCACATCCCTCATTCTCTGTGGCTTTCATGAATTTTCTAGCCCTTTCAGTTATCCTTTTTAAAAATCTCTAGAATATACCTGCTTCTCTCCAGTTCCATTACCATTGCAACAGGATCCTAACTTGTCTTCATGTTTCCCAAACTAAGCTCCCCATGCACATTCTGCATACTGCTATTAGAATAACTGTTCTAAAATAAAACTACACCTACTTTACTCATTGCTCCTATATAGACAGGATGGTATGTAATGTTCATTGTCACCAGGCCTCATTTCTTGGTAATTTTACTCTATGTTCCCCTTGACCTTTGTGCTTCAACCATATGGCATTTCTTCCCAGAAGTCCAATGCCATCCCTTGCCTGTCTGCCCATGCCCAGTCCCACTTCCTCTTTGGTTAACTTTTCCTGTACCTATGCCTTTGCATTTCTCATGTTTGCCTACAACCTTTTCTTGACACCCTTCAGTCTAGGCCAAGTAAGTTGCTTCCTTTTTATTGGCCTCCATAATCCCTTGCATGTAGCAAGTAATCTGCCATCCCCTGCTAGAGTACAAAATCTCGTTGAGGAATGAGACGATCACCATACATCATTTTGCTCTCAGCCTGAAATATCGCAGATGTCCGGTTAATGTTTGCTAGATAAATGAGGAGTGCATAATGATTCTATTTCTCAGGTGAAGAAATGGAGTTTAACTCACATATGGAAGAGTGAGACAGTGAATCTTCTAATCTAGGATTATTTCAAATAAATCTTACAGCTATAGTTAGAGAAACCCTTTAGATATACACACATTGGAATCGAATCTTTATAGCATGAGGTATCATTTTATGGGCCTTTCTATTTTTATGTTTTCTGCAAAATGGTAGCACTCAATGACAGCAAAAAAAAAATAATAATAAAAGAGCAAAGGTGGGTGATAAAGGAAGAAGTGGAATAAAAATTGAGGGTCCATTGCCAGCTTTCTGTATGCTTCTTTCTGTATGCTTCTCTCAGGATCCAACTCCTTCCCCATATTATATGTAAGTAGTTTACATGTTGAATAAAGTTTTGTGTAACTCTGTAATTGTATTATATAGCATGTTTCATAATGCCTTTTAAGCTCTTTCTGCCTTCAGAGGCTTGGCAAGCAACCAGTGAAATGTACCAGGAAGCATGGTATATTCTACCACTTCACACAGGTACCCTGGATGGCGTGCAACGATGGACACACCTGGCTGGTCTCAGATCCAGATATTTTCCCCAATCCCTGGCCTTTCATGTAGTGAAGGTTCCTACTACCATTTAATTCATAGCCAAACACACCCAGCCAAAGGTGGGGAAGACCTGATACCAGGTGGAGCAGTTTTGTATGTGGAAGGTAGTGTGAGTATCTCTCCAAACCAGCCTGTCCTGAGGGTCTGTTCTACTTATTTTATCACTATACCTGTCTACAGGAAATTTCCTGATGTGTATTTCCTCTTGAGGAAAGTTCTCCAGTCTGGGATAGCACTAATACATGTTCAGTTCTATAGAGGAATCTTCTCTGTCTGCCACTATCTACCCCCGTTTGTATTATAGATGGTATCTGTCATAAGTGTGCCTAAACTATCAGGTGAAAAACCTGTGACCTGACCTCACACAGAAAACATAAGCTGTAGTCAGGCTTTTCAAATGGAAAATACTGATCAAATGGGGAGATGAATTCCATTAGGGCTAGCGGTGGAAAGAGTAGCTGAATGGACAAGAAAGAAGCTCTGAGGTAAAGTTAAAACTCTGAGATGTTGGTGGTTAACCTGAGGTTCCAGAGAAGCACAAGCCATTTGTAAAAATTCACAACTACACAAAGCAGTCCCTGAGGTATGAGATACCTGAGCTGGAATAACGAATATGCAGGTCAGAAAGAAGAGAACAAAGCAGACAGAGACAGTGGGGTCACAGATAGTCCTGCTGCTGCATTTGCAGAGCGGTCTCTGGACCTGCACAATCTTCTGGCCCAACTTCATGGTCAAAGGGGTCTGGCACTACCACAGGGCCTATTTTTCTTTTTGTGAGGTTATTTCTCCAGGATCTATTCCTACAATGATCATTTATTCTTCAATTCTTGTGTTAAGTAGAAGAGCCTAGCGAGACTCTTGTAGGGCTGGGTTTCTTATTTTCTGATTCATTGGCTCTGGCCACTGGTAGGGCAGGTATCTCAGTATCTGGGTCACTGTTTCTCCACATTCATGTAGCATTTTCATTTGCACAGCACAGTTGCTTAGAGAGTCAACAATCAAATTCTGTACTTTGATACTGAAGGAAATATTTAAATTGGAGTTCCGTAATTTAGGGTTTATGAAACCCAAGAAAACCCTGAACAGACTTTAGGGAAATCTACAAACCCTTCAAAACTACATGCAGTGAAAGTGTGTGTGTGTGTGTGTGTGTGTGTGTGTGTGTGTGTGTGTATCTGTGTGTGTATCTGTGTGTGTATACACTTGCCCAGTGGGAGGTGGAAAGTCCATTCTCTTGGGGAGAAGGTCCACGACTATAACCACTTTCTCACAGTGATCTGTAACTACATCCTTCTCTGGTTAAATATTATTAGTTTGTGAGCCAGGAGCTCAGACTACAGGAACAGAACTGTGACTGAAATCCAGCTCTACCAGTCACCAGCTGGCTAGCTTTACATATTTACTTGACCTCTCTACACCTTATATTATTACATGTGAAATGTGTCTAATACTAATCACTCACACCTAGGAGTGCTATGAGGATTCAAAAAGATGCCCCACTTAATATTCTTAAGCAATGCACATGACATTATACCAAGTTCTTCATGATGGTGGGTATTACATTTTATTACATTTAATGGATATAGAGTAATTTTTTTGTTACATGTTTTTAAATTCTGGATTTTCATGTTGTACTATTGAAAGTGATTTTTAAAAAATGAATTATGCTATTAGAAGAAAAGACCAATAACCAAATATAATTTTTCAAAAACAGAATTTTTATTTTCTAGTAAGGCACAGCAGAAAATACTGTGAAATGGTATTTATATTTTATAAAGTTTATAAATATATAAAATATTAATTAGGGCAAAGCATCTACTTTGTGCTGATGAGCATAATTTTCGATACTATCAAAATCAATAAAAATTAGATGAATTTAAAAGGCAACTGCATATAAATTGGTAAAATATTGAAATGACTGAGGTTTTCATTTAACTTGAAAAATTGCTTCCATTTAACATGTGCACATTCTATACCTATTGGTTCATGTTGGAGAAATAGCTGAGAAATCAAATGTATTAACAAGTGTTTATATGAATATTTCAATAGAGTTTTTCTTACTTCATTGTATTTCTTTAATCCTAGTAAAAGTTCATTGTAAGATACATGTTTGACATTTCCAATGAACTTGTAAAGGAAACTGTGTAGTCCACTGTAGGGCAAGCCTCTGGCTAGTTAGTTTAGGATAAGAACAAATCCATTTCAATACACCTTGCCGGAGCAAGTAGGATGGAATTTATTGAAATGTGCTGCATCCAAACAGGAGAGAGATGGACCCTTAGAAATAGTGAACTGTGGGGAATGGAATCAGCTGTGACCATCTAGCTGGTTCTAGCAGGTCACTTTTGATAGTGCTACCATGGTGGAGAAAATCCTCAAAATTCCTGATGGGAGGCCTTTGACTTTAAATTTGACAGCTGGTTAGTCAGGTGTATGTAAATAATCATTACACAGGGAACAACAACAGCAAAACAAAACCCAACCCAACTCATGAATGCAAAAAATGTCCTGTTTCCAAAATAAAGATGTTTAGCCTGCCTTTTGGAAAAGGAAGAAACACAGTACTGAACACCATTATTTACCAATGCAACATAGTGTTCTTATTCCACTGAGTGGGAGAAATAAAAGCAGAGTATTTTCTGGCCTAACTCCAATCATTCAACCTCTGTTGACTGGGTTGGGGATTTGTAGTTGCTACAAGCTGCCGAAGTTTTTGGCCAGACTTCATGTCTGTATATAGGGCAAAAGTCCTGCCATTTGCATATTGTGCAAATAGCCGGAGTCATGACAATGGTGACAACAGTGATGATGATGATTTTAGTTGAGAGTTCTCTGACTTTTTGGTTGATATTTGTACCTATTTTTAAATCTGAAGATCTCAAATATGTTGTAGCAGTGGGGTTTTCAAGGGCTGTCATTTTTAGAGAATGTTCCTTGTGTTATTTTCTTCTATCTGTCCTTTGTCATGGCTGTACTCAGGTTTAGTGACTATCATTTTTGCTTAGGTGCAAAGGTGTTGCATAGCAACTCTGTGTTCAAACAGCTGAGAATTGATCATGACCCTTGTCCTGATGCTTTCAGGACAATCCCCACATGGGATACTATATAGGCACAGTCGCTGGGCCGCAAGAGGAACTAGTTAAGTACTTAGTGAATGTTTGGCCTCTTCTTATTAGTGAATACATGAGAGGCATCATGCAAAGGCCATCCTACTCCTTGGTCCCCTGCTTCTAACTTTGTCTCCTTTGGAGGGTGGGTGGGAACAGGGAGGATTAAGGAATTTGGAAAATTCCTCTGTACATTTCTAGTTGTTGCTTTTTATTAAATAGAAGTTATGATCACCAGTATAATTTCAAATGGCTATCAGTTTCAACCCTAACTTAAGGCATAAGAATGAAATCCTTAAGCAAGTCAACTGGAAATTCCAGGACCTTGATGTTAGATGCCAACTATAGGATTAAATTGAATTTAGAGTGATTATATCCATTGCTTCTAGAGATTCACTCCATGGAAAGAAGTGCGGAGGTCTCTTGTGTGGCATTAGATTTTGTCTATTTAGCAAAATTGAGCTCTGTTTCTTATCATTTCTTTTGCTGTATGGTTGCAGGGTATGTTTGGGCACAACAGAGATTTGAAAAAGATCTGGAAAGTGAAAGTGAGGCAGCAAACATATTTTACCCTCTGAGGGTGAACATGAAGCTCCAGGCACAATGATGGGTACATATTAATGCCAATCTGTTAGCTGACCTCATGGATCTTAGGTCCTCAGCTACCACAAGGTCCCTCTGACTTCTCTGAGTCTTGAGCCAGATGGAGATAGAGCTCTGAGAAAGTTGGTTGGTTTTGTCCTGCAGGTCATTTGATTGTTGAGGCTGAAGGTGATGGATGACATCACCGGTTGGTTTCATGGTTTCCCATTGACTCTCTCAGATTCTGCCTCGTTCCCATTCTCTTCTATTTCCTCCTGGACTGCTGGCTCAGGCTCACTGTAGCTTGTGCCCAGTACCAGGCCTGGAAGCCACAGTCTTAGGTGAACTTTCTGACTTTCATACTGGTACAAAGTCTATGCCCATAATACATCCCTATTTTCCATCACTCTTGGGGGTTCTCTTTCTCTAATTGAGCCTTGCTTGATATACTTGTTCTTATTGTAAATAAATAGCAGAATCTTTTTCCTAACAGTGGCTCTGTTCATTACACTGTTTGAGGACCACCAACCCTAGTGGAAGAAGGTATGAAGGTTCTTTTCTGTAATTTATCTGGTTTGTAAACTTGGACTTGTTTCACATAACTCAAGAACACTCTCCACAAAAGGGAGATAGCTGAGGTTGACAGGAAAAAAGGTAGACAACCCTTTGCCATCAAAGAGCTTGATTGGAGAGGGCAAGCATGCACACATCGGAGCAGATATTAAAGGACTGATTAAACACTCAAAAGCTTAATAAAAGTGAAGAAAAGATGAGATACAACAGAGTAAATAAAGGTAAATGCAGTTGTGTATAATAAATGTTTGCTGAATAACAGCATGAGGGGTATTTTGACATTTTTAATAAAAAGCAAGTATAACCATAGCAAACAAGAATACAAATTATTTTTTAATCTCTCACTTTCATAATGCCCCAATACAGCTATTTTAATTTTCAGATATCATTCTTCATATCCATATCCATTTGTTGTGTAATTAGAATCATTGTGTGGCAGACTTTTGTATTTTCTTTGTTTTTCTCACTTATTCTTCTGTTCTATTTTCATTGACCTGCACCTTGAGCGGGACTTATGATTACTTTTAAGGAGATTTTTAAAACCTCCATTCAAAAATATATTGTGTTTTCTACTTCAGCCTCTCCTTAGAATGTTGGATTCTGAGCTGTTTTGGAAATGGGTCTGACAAACGATGGCCATGCCTGCGCACAGCCAAGGTGAGTTGTAAGAAGCAAGAGCTGTTGCTAAGGGAACCGCTGGAGAAACGTTTAGGGTATAAACTTTGCTATCGCATTTAAATTTCTTGACACAGTTCTTGCTTACTGGGCTTGAAAATCTGCACAGCTCTAGTCAAAACAAAAATGTCCCCAGGGTAAGAGACGTAGTCTATCAGAGGGCATTGTTAGGAAGCACAGTACAGGCTCCTAGAGCAAAGGAAGGAAGCTGCTTGTGTCCACTGACCAAAAAGAGTGCTGAATCTTGGGGTCTGTGAATTTGGGCAAGGATGAATTTTCATAAAGATCATCTCTGTGTTGTGCACATCCCTATCTGCTTGGTGGAAGTATTTTTATAAGAGCTGACTGGGCACAACCTATTATATATATTTTAAGCACAAGAACACAACTAAAAGGAAACCTTACATTGACCTCCGATGCATTCAATTGCTGCAAATAGAGCTGCTTTGGTTGAGTTCTGGATGAGGTGATGGAATTTTACGTGGCTGGCCTTCAACTGACCCATACCCTCGTCGCTATTTCATTAGCACCGCCGTCCCTGGAGCCCATGAGGCTATCAGAAAAGTAGCTTGAAAAATGTTGGTTTGGAACCACTTGAATTCACACCTAAGTCTTATGAAGAAATTTGAGGCTTTGTGAGTCAGACAACTTGCATTTTTCAGTATTCATTAATCTCTTGGAAATAATAATGACTCTATAATAGCAAAATCTTCCATGGTTCCTATGGTGTGCCTGGCTCTAATCTAAGCACTTTATGTATAGCAACTCTTTTGATCTCTGCAATATCCCTGTATGGAATGTACTACAATAATTTGTTGATTCCAAAACATGTTTTCCACCCCTTCTGTCACATTTTACCTTTTCTGAAAATGGGATGTCTTACATTTGATGGAGTGTCATAGTTTATTTATTTATTTATTTATTTATTTATTTATTTATTTGCGGTACTGGGGATTGAACTCACAACCTCACACCTGCCAGGGCAGGCGCTTAAGCCACTGAGCCAAACTCCCAGCCCTGGTTTTTTGAGGCAGGGTTGCACTGTGTAGCTCAGGCCGGCCTTGCGCTCGCGTTGTAGCCCAGGCCGGCCTCAAACTCACAACACTCCTCCTAACTCAGCCTCCCGAGTGCTGGGATTAAAGGCGTGCACCACCACACCCGGCTGAGTGTCATAGTTTAATTGGCAGAAGTCTACAATTTTTTTCATGGAGTATAAAATAATGGTATATTTACAATGGAAAACAATTCCATGAATGCAGTATTGGTATCCCCACTTTACAAATGAAGAACCAAGGCACAGAAAAGTGAAGTAGCCTGTCCAATATCACAAACCTCAATACCCTGTTTCAGGACTTTATCCTCTTAGCAACCTTGTGCTCTACTGGTATCGGGGCTTGCACGTACCCCTCTGAGGGATCCACCTGAAGCCACTACTGGATGGAAAACAACCTTCAGGCAGACACCCCTGGCAGGATTAACAAGTTGAACATTTCTCTTTCAGTCATTAACACTACTAAAATTTTCTTGTTATATGGTTTTCCAGCTAAAAGCCATTTCCAAAACAGTGCTTTGGAGGTGAGTCTCAGGGCAAGGGCTGGGAAAAGAAAAGCCTGACGGAGAGGTGCGCTAGAACCGATTTTGAACAGCTTACGAGAACTCTTGCCAGGCAGCTGTTAATCGTTCCACCAAGGAATTGACCTCGGTAGACCCATTTACATCATAGCAATGGGCAAACACTGGGAATCAGGACTTTCCTGTTTGCTTGTTTGTTTGTTTGTTTGTTTTTCATTTTCAATAAGCTAGGTTAGGAGCACATCTCTTGGTAGATGCTAAATTAATCAGATTGGAGCAGAAAGGCATTATTGGTCAAAATACTATAGTGGGAAGGAATCAAGAAATGGAGCACAAGCTGAAGTTTCATAATAGTCTCAATGTGAAATAACTCTATTAGAGTTCCATTGTGTGTGTGTGTATGTGTGTTTTAATTCAATGTCTGTTATCATGGTAATGTCAATATAGGTAAAAGAACTCTGATGCATATGATACCTATGTGTGTGGAGTTGTAGAGAAACACAAATTACCTGAAGGAAGAATACTGCCTGCTGTGTATGTTGTTCTCATTCCTGAAAGGAGAAAACAAAGAGTTATTTTTCCAAGAGCAGCGAGTGGCCAGAGGGGCTTCTAAGATCATCCCAGAAGCATAGGAAAAATAACTAAAGACCTTAGAGGGCAATGGTGGACATGTAGGAAGTGATCATTATTGAATTGAGCAGTTTCATAAGTCACAGTTACATCTCTTCCATGTGAATTATTTAGTTATGCTTCTGTTTTTCTCCTTGGTGATTCTCAATAAACCCACAAAACACAAAAAGCATGTGGACTTATCATGCAGAGGAGGAAGGAAGTGAGTTGTTGCATAAACCATGTCTTACTGTACGCAGCCTGCAGAGAAAACTCCAGGGAATGAGGTAGATGATAGCAATGTTAAAAGGGAACCCAAAGCTGTTTAAGACAGAGGCAAAGAGGAAAAGGCCATGGAAGCAGTTGGACTTTGAGGGGAAGCTCTTGGAGCCAAGATTGGGAAGAGAGTGTAGATTTCCAGTGAAGAACTCTCTCTGGTCATCTGGGAACCACAGGAGGACATTGCTGGGGAAGGGAGGTGAGGGAACAAAGAAAGGGGTGAAGACCCCAATGACTGCCTGGTATGGGGGCAAGGATTTTGATTGCTTTGCAGGTATAAAGGTCTGTACATTTCTCCTTTCCACGTTAGACTATTTTAGGAAAATATTTTGCAGTTGTCTTCTATGGAAGCTACCAACAATTCAGTTAAAGAAGTATCTTAATGGATTTTAGGGTGGAGCTCTTAGCAATCAGGCTCCTGGCTAATTCAGAGGGTGAATATGGGCTTCCTAAGGGTCATATGTGAAGGCTAGACAGTGACTTCAGGAGTAGCCTTCCCTAATATCTGCTCCCACCTATAGAAAAGAGCTGCTCACAGTTTATTAACAAATTTGACACTCCTTAATAATTCATGGAACTAGTAGATCAATCCTAGCTGATTGAAAATAATTATCAACCTCTCCAGATGATTAAACAGCATGTTTGAGTTTTCATTTATATCATCATTTTGATTGAATGATGTGCATGTGTGCAGGGATTGTGTATTAACAAGATATCTCTTAAAAGTAATAATAAATACTGATGAAAAAGAGTTACATATCACTCTGAGTCACAGGGAAAGCAAGAAGTCGAAGGTAGGTGAGCTTGAAAATAAAATTGGGACCCAGCACAAATTGTGAAAGACAGACTGTGACATAGATAAAGTTGCCTGGGATGTAAGTGATAAACACATAGGAAGATACTTAGGATGTTCCAAGCAGAGCATCAGAGGATTGAAAATTCTGGTCAGCATCGACAAACAAGCAGTACAATTAATCTGGAACAGAAAGAATACCACAGATGTTTAAAATTATTTTTCTACTGACTCAGTCTCCTGCATATTTACATATTGAAGGTTGTAGATTAATGGCTCCTGAGTTTCAAGCCCAATAGGCCCAACTCCAGGACTGTGTTTGTACCCAGTGACATCCTTTTGGATTCAAACTATTTCCCTTAATCAGAATACAAGAAAAATGAAAACTGAAATCTCCTTCTCCCATATTGGTTTTCCCAAGTGAATTCTGTGAAGGATTCACTCAACAAGAGTAACAAATACAGATTCCCACCACACACTGCAGCATCTCATGAAATTGGTGCGGGCTGCTGTTCTTCCTGACATCACTTAGTTTGGTGCAGCCTCGTTCATAACCCATTAATGGTAACTTGCTTCCACCTGGTTCATTTGAATTCTGATATTGCTGCATGTCCCCATCTGGATTAGTGCAACAAACTTTAAATGCTAGAGAAAAGATTACGCAAATGTGCTAGTTTGTAACACCCTGTGGACTTTTATTTCACAACCTCAGGAAGGAATAGGGAAATGTTTCCATGGAGAGGTAAACTAAGTCACTGAACTGTTCTGCTAGGGGTTAAAATCTCCTACTAGTTCAGAGGTAAAACAAACACTAGGATCTTGGCAAGAATTAACCATTTTAACAAGTTTGTTAGAGTAATTCCCTCAATCAGGTTGACTTTATCTCTGTGTGTGTGTCTGTCTCTTTCTCTTTAAACCTGAAGTGCTTGTTAATCATGAAATTTCCCTGGACAGTCAGCAAGAGGCAGAAAAACCCATGTGGCTCTGCAGGAAGACACCATCTCAGACCTGGCAGCCTTTCCTAACAAGCAGTGTTGGTGAATGGGTCTCTAAGTGAACTTGGATCACGGAGAGCGCCAAACCTTGTGTACTGCAGGTGGCTTAAAGCACAACAGAAACGTGGCAGTGTCTGCCAGGCCTTTTTTAATCTAGAGAGTTCATCCTTTCATCCAGTGTGAAATGCCAAATCTCACGAGGGTCTACACATGCACGTGCCATTTCACAAACATCACCAAAGTCAGATATAACTTGACAAATTGTGACTTATTAGATAAGGCCTTGTACTCCTTTGCTATCAGTTTGATCCAGAGCAAGATCCTCTATGAAGTGGGCTAGCAACACTGAATATTGTGCGAATAGATGGAAAGTATACTAAGGAGAAAATGCCCCCATTTCTGAAAATTATATATATGTAATTTAAATTTGATTATAACTCAAAGGCATTTTTTGCCCACCCACACGCATGTGCACAAAGTACTCAAAGAGAGCCTGAGAAATCATCTTTCCAGTTATTAACTAGACTATAAATAGAAATAGAAATAAAAATCAAGTATAAAAATAATTTGTCAGAGTCTCTAGCCTACATGATATGTATATATATATATCATGCAAACTTGTCCCCCCACCCCTGCAGCTAATTCCCCCTAATAATTCCCATCTCCTTTTATTCTTCCCCAAGTTACTGGGTTAAAAGAATATTAACCCACTTAGGTTATGTTTACATAACAATAAGAAAATGTTTTTGGGAAGGAATGAACTATTGCACTGTGGTATAGGCATTAATTTCTTCATGTAAGAACCAGTTTTTCTTTACAGAATGTTTCATCAAAATGTTTTTTCCAAACCTGTAGGCTCAGCCTACTTAAAGGGTGTTTTCCACATAAAAGTTCCCTGATTGGATAAGAACTGGCCTCACCCAGGATGTCCTAGAACTGTCTTATCTTTTAACACATTTTCTAGCTCCTTTTAGACAAAAGAAGGAAACTAAAACTAAATTGGGGCTAACAATATGGTTAAGAAGATAGGACATCAGTGTTGAGCAAGGAACACATATTCCTGTGAAAATGAAGGAAATGCATAGGAGAGAATCTTTAAATTTCATAATGTTCAGAGTTGGGAGGACTAATCTAATCTTTCTCACTCTTAGATGTGGGAAATGAGAACCACACAGAGCAGTATCTTATCACATTTTCTAAGAAACACTTGGTCTGTGGTCGAAGAACTGACTTAAACATTTGAAGGCAGAGTTTTCTAGATATTCCAGAAAAAAATCCAGTATTTTCTTTGAATCCAAAATTCAATCTTTGTTGCTGCCTGACAGTCCTTTCCTATATTTCTCTCAAACTTCTCATGCTGGTTTGTTCAGTACAGGTGTACTTTTTGGCACACTGCCTTAGATAGGCAAATATCCCAAGAGAGGCCCTGGCTTAAGGGGACCATGCTTCCAGCTAGATAAAAACCACTGTAGCTACCAGTGTAGGTCTTTGTGTTTAACATTTCCCTGGGACATACAGCTAAGGCCTCTTTAGCACCCAAGAGCCGGGATTCTAACCCGGACCATGCTCAGTCTGAGGGACAAAGGGGTGTGCTGTTTTGTTTTGATTACTTTCTTTTGAATTTTAATTTTCTAGTCATTTAAAGTTAGTTATTTTCCAATTTTCTGTCCAATGCGCTGATTTATCCTGATCCCTTAATTCCATTTAAGCAAAGTATTGAGTCTCTCTTTTCCTTCTTTATTTTCTCTCTATAGTTTTTTGGATGTCTTGGGAAGTTTGCTCTTTTTACCAAATGTGGATTTTGCTTATTTGTACATCTAAAGAATATTATCTTCTAGTTTCTAGGAGATTGGTTTCACTTTCTTTTCACTCACTAGACTTCCTGAACAGGGTCTGTACTTAGTGTCTTCACATCTCATTAATTCCTCAACCCATTACATTCTGGCTTCCACCAACACCACTCAATTAAAAATACTCTCTCGTCAGCCTCCTCCCAATTGGCCCGCTCAATGGCCCCACTTTCCCTTGTCATCCTACTTGACATTTATGCAACATTTGACACGGTTGACCAGCTCCTCCTTATTGAAACTCTTTCCTTTCTCAGCCTCTTTTATTTCACTGGCTCCTGCCTCTCTAAGCTTTCTTCTTGGGCTTCCTTTGCTGGCTCCTCCTGCCCTTTGATGTTGTTTTTCTAGGGGATCTATTTATGGGCTGCTCACATTGCACTCTCTTGCTCTACTCTAGTTTCTTCAGTCACTCTGTAGCATTGATGAAGTTCCCTGGTTCAGGAATTCCTACCCCCCTTTCTATCTCTGTCTCTCTTTCTCTCTCTCTCCTGCTATTATTGCCATTAATTCTGATCATCATTATCAAATTCTCTATTTATTTCTGCATACTAGTTTTTTATTATTATTGTTGTTGTTGACTGCATCCTTCCTTCACCAACCCCGCTTGGAGCATGCCTGCTAATTATTCAAAAGCAGCTCTTCTGCGTCACATTCTCTGTTAACCTTTGAAACAATTAGTTGCTATTTTCCTTTTACTTTTAAAGCATTTGGATAGAGATAATGAGTGATATACTGGGATTCTTAGGTGCCTGTGGCTGAACTAAGTCTTTCCTGTGGATTATTACGTTTAGCCTACACAATAGCTTCTGGCTCAAGGGTTCTTATCAACTACTGATTTTGGAAGAAGAACCTAAGACTACATAATAACTTGCTCCAGGTCCTAAAATAAAGTTTCAAACTGAGGAAATATGAATCCAGAGTCCATGCTATAAATTATAATTGTATTATGCTACCTTCCCAAATAATGGTGGCTAAGTTTTACTGGCTGCTTACTTTGTATGTGGGTTTTCTGTGTATTAGCTCATTTAATTTCCAGAAAATGGTTAGGAGGTAGTATAATACAATATCTATTTTATGAATGAGAAAACTGAGGCAAGAATAGGTTAAATAACTTGAACAAAATGGCATAGTCCACAAGGTAGTCAAGTTAAAGTGTACTTTGTGTTATTTATCTCTATTACGGAGATTCCCAAATTGCTCTATAATTAACTACTTAGGTGCTTTCATCTCTTGCTTTTCTGTTGACTTCTTAAAGGCCCAGATGATGTCATTTCCAACTTTTGAATCCTTGTATCTCATCACAAAATGCAAGTTCAGTATGTTTGTAGAGACAAGAAGTTAATAAACATTTTGGCTATTGTTGTCTTTGGGTCATTTTTCTAGGGCAACTGATATGCCCCAACTTCATTATATATTTTACATAGCAAATCATTTTTGTGTGTAGCATTAAGAAGCCATATATGAAAATGCTGTCTTTGCAAACTTGCTTTTTGGGTAAAAATAGTTTCAGTTCCCAAAGGTAAAATAATTGCTATCGTGACAGTCTGTATCTGCTTCTCTCTCGGTTTAGCAGTTTTTAGCTGTTGGGTCCAGATCGAAGGCTTGCAAGAGACCCTTAATCTACTCAGAGATAAATACCATCTTTCACAGAATATAAGCCTAAACAAATTGAAGTCACATCATGTTTTGAAAGAAGGCATTTTCTGTTGAGTGAGACTTTATCTGACCACCTCAAATATTTGGTAATTCTAATATTCTCTTTCTCTCTAGTAACTAGGTTTCGCTGTGTGTGATATTGTCACATAAAATCTAATATGCATTCTATTTCCAAAAAAATATAACCTATCTTTTTTCTGTGTCTCAAACATATTGGTTGTTTAAACTATAATGTACAATGCTTTGCATCAGTAAAGTACGAAACATAGTCATTTTTCCTGTTTCATTTTTGTCACAGAATTATAGAAGTAATAAATTACATGGCAGAAATGTTCAAAATCCAAAATTATATTCATAAAAATTGAAAAATCTTTTTCATGTGCCCCCAATTCTACTCCTCTACTCATTTTGCTCACAGTACCTTTTTTATGCATTATAAACACAAATGCACACATATACAAATCTATTGAGATTTAAAGTTTTATAAACTAAATCACATCGTATCTATTTTTTCAGTACATCTATCTAATCACAACACCTCTTTTCATGTCTTTATGAATAAATTTACTTCAATCCTTTTAATGCGTACACAGTATTCATTGGGAAGGAGTACATGTCTAATAAGTCAATTCCATTAGGAAAAGCATATAGATTATAAAATACACACATCTTTGTGTGCACGTATAATATTTCTGTAGCTGAATTGCTGGAGGTTAAATTGCTGGTTTAGGAAGCATATGCTAGGATTTTGGGGGATTGTCCTTGAAGTAGCTGATCTCCACCCATGGCCCTACTAGCCCATACATCCTTGGTGGAACCCTCCTTCATTGAATCTGGGCTATTCTTTTTTCTAATTTCAACAATCATAGTTAAATTTATATATTTTAATCAACTTTGAGAATTAATCTGATTCCGTAGTTTCCTCTTCTTCTTAAACATGACCAAACTATTATCATACTTGACTTTTCCTTCTTCTTTTCTTTCTTTGATTAAATCAGTTGGAATTTTCTTGGTTGTTACTGTTAAATCTATTTTTCATTTTTCTTATAATTCATTCACTAGTCATTGCATTGAGCTTTATACCTACCTAATCCAAATAATTTAGATATAACTTTGTCAAGTCTCTCCCTGCATCCTTTTGCATCATGCCCTTCCTTTATGAATTCCTTTTTTTGTAATTTTCATTTTCCAACTCACAATGGGATGCCTGGGTGGAAAGGTTTATAAATCACTGCTTGTATAACAATATCTTTATTTTTCATTAATTCTAAGTTAATATTTTATTTGATTATGGACTTCTAGGTTCAAGATAATTTTTTCTTAGCTTTTTGAAGGCATTTATCTATTTTCTAGTACTCAGTCTTGGTATAAACTATGATGAGAAGCTGATTCTTTTTTTCATTTAGGTAGCTCATTTTTTCTCCTAGGAAGATTTTTCTTTGTCCTTGGAATTCCAACGCTAAGTTTTATTTGTGTTTTTTGTTTGTTTGCTTTTAAAATATTCTGTCTCTAGCTGGGCGTGGTGGCACACAGCTGTAATCCCAGCACTTGGGAGGTTGAGGCAAGGAGGATCATTGTGAGTTTGAGACCAGCCTAGGCTACAAAGTGAGTTCAAGGCCAGCCTGAACTACAATAGTGAGACCCTGTCCCAAAAAATAGAGCCCAGAATTTAGTTCAGTAGTGTAAGTGCCTGCCCAGCGGGCATGGCATTGTGAATTCAGTCCCTGGTACCAAAAAAAAAAGTCCTGATTCAGCATTCTGTCAGCTGTTTTGAGAAAAATAATTCAGATTTTCACATCCTAAAGTTCTCATAGCAAGGAAATTCTGACTTTTCCTTTGTTGTAGGTTTTTGTTTGGTAGTTGAGAGAAGAACCAACACAATAGACAGGCAAAGAGAAATAAAATTTGCATGCCTGTAATATTTTTTAAAACTTCTGAACAGCTGCATTATTTAATTATAGCTTATCATGACAAATAATTCTAGTTTTTGCTACTGAGTAGGTTTGACTATCTAGAAACAAGATATGCTACCATTCTTTCTAGTCATGAAATCTACATAGTTACTTACAACCAGGCACAAGAAATTTAGATTACAGAATTAATGTATTCCTGAGGGGAAAAATCTGCCTCCTGCCCTAAAGTCTATATTCTCACTAATTTTCTGGATAAAATTGGAGATGAGCTTGTCTGGAATACTAATTTGACTACATTCATTATAAAACCATTTTCAACAGTTTATTGAGTGCATTGAGATTGCATATTTAGATTGCATGAATTTCTGAAAAATGCAGTAATAATACACAAAATTATATGCAAGATAGCAACAAAAAAATCTCTAGTCTGAATAAATAGTTTAAATGTATTATAGAAAAAATGGTGAGTCTGACTAAATATCCATGAGCTAATCTTTGTTTAATGTCACTCTGTCCCAAGCTCCCCTACTATTTTGTATAAGCAGCTTCCTTTAATCTCACAGCAGTCACATAAGGCAAGCACTGTTATTACCTTTATTTTACATGGGGGGAAAATAAAGTTTAATGAACTTGCCAAGAATCACACAGAAAATCACCAAACCAGGATTTGAATCCAAGCTGCTTGATTCCTCAGGAGTATTTGCTTATGGTGCACTGCCATGCACAAATCGTGCAAGAGTTTGATCTCTGCATTCTCAATCAAAGAAGACATCCTGGAGGTGGTAGCTCCCAAAGGGATCCTAAGGGGAAAAAATAAGGCATTGGAAGAGAAGATAATTTTTAAAAAAGTGACACAGAACTGAAGAATATAGTCACTGGAGAAAATTTTAAATTATGCATGTGGGTAAGTATCTCTGTGTGCTGCCAACTTCTTTGAGGTACAGTTGTGTTTTGTTTTGTTTTGCTTTGCTTTGTGACAGGGTCTGGCTGAATAATTCAAACTGACTTTGAACTAACTATGTCACCCAGACTAACCTCAAATGCATGGTGACCCTTGTCCCTCAGCTTTTCAAGTGTTGCAGTTACAGGTGTGTACCATCAAGCTCAGCACAGGTATGGTTGTTTTGGCACTTTGGGTTTTATAAAATTTTTTTGGTACACAATTGTCTGCTTAGTGACACAGATAAGGTGGTGATCAAAATAATGGAATGAAAAGAGGTCTGGTTATTCCAATCATACAGGCACAGCTTTAAGATTTGGTTTCATTTATTTAGAACTGGGCTTAAATTACCATGGATTTCATGTAAAATTTATCATAAAATCACAGGGTAGCCCAATCATATTTACTCATCAAAATAATTGACAGTAAAGTTCAGGACAGTACTATCAGATCTATGTGATTCTGGCCCATGAAAATTCCAAGTAGGTTGTCCACTTATAAGTAGGTTCATAACAAGGAAGGATGAGAATGAATGCTAAATAAAAAATTTTGGTAAGTACTGCAGAACACTTTCAATTTCAAGCTTTCAGAGCATTCCTATGCACATAAATGAATCAAGAGCCAGTTGAATAGTTAAGAAAATGCTTTTCACAGAACTGCTTAAAATTTAACAAGTGTCAAAGAAATTCTACCAAAGAAATTGCAGTGCATTTTGTGTGTGGTTTATGCTCAGTGTTATTGTCTGACACAGGACAGAATGTGAGACCAAGTAGCTTCATCAAGGGAACGCTTAAATTCCAACTCTGGGTTAGATTTCATCGTGTTCCAGAAATATCCTGGATCATTAAATTAATTCACTATGAAAGAATGCACCAAAATTCCTATAGATTTTATTCCCAGATGACATAATGAAAACCTTGCTGTAATTAATTTGTGTTGTGATTTTATTAAGTACACCCATTACCTATTGCTATATCATGTTTATTTGTGGAAACCAAAGCAATTGTGGGTGTTAGACTACATTCCATCGTAATTTGAACCCCTTTCTGCTGGAGTGATCTCTGGCCATTTTAAGGCTTTGGTATCCCTTTAAAAATAAAGGCTTTATCTCTTCAGATCTCACCCTGAATTCCATTTGCTTCTGAATTCCAATCAAAGGCCATGGAATAATTCAGCTCCCTTTGAAATTTTTGATGCAATCTAATGTTGACATGGATCTCAGCAGTAGTCTATGTGAAAAGCATGCTCTCCTACTGCAACGTTACCCAAATTATTTTTTAGTATGTGATCCAAAGCTGTTTGGAACAAGGTTTTCCTCAAATCTCTTACACTGTCACTGTGTAGAAAAATTCACTTCAGTGTGTGGATAAACATCTTAATATATCAAGCATGGGTCATCTGTTTTGTTAATTGAAAATATAAAGGTGTGCAGAGAAAAGTGGTAAGATTAATCCTTGACACAATAAAAAGAAAAACATGATTTGAAACAAAGGTGTTGTTCAAGAGATGGGCTAAGTTTCTAAGATCTGTTCTCTACTATGGAGATTGGCTTGCCTGCAGGACTTGTGATTCTTGTGCAACATCAAAGAAGGAATAGAGGATGTAGGGATAAATTTACTATTCACAGCATGTTTCTTGCAGCATGAGCAGACTTTTTTCCTCCCCCGGCCCCTAAATGTTATCCTTCAATGACCTTCTATTACTCTAATTCTCTGAAACACTTCTAAGGGCACTTACTCTATTCTTTTGTCTTGTTCTTAAATTGTCCATGTGTTATCTTCGCTCCACAACCAGATGGAAAGTTCCCAGAGATCAAGGGCCATGTTTTACTCTGCTTTTGTGGTGGCTATAGCATCTAATTGTGCGTGGAGTTCACAGGAAACTATCCTCAATCCTTGTAAAATTTTTGTGTCAGTGGCCTTGGCAATTGTGATCAGGACAAAATCCACATCAGTTTATCTTTGCTGGAAGCCACCTCACATTTCATTCATTTGCCCATGCAGTCTTTTGCCCGCCCCCCGCCAAACCACTTACGTTTTCTCCAAATGCCATCTTCAGTTTTGGAAAACTTTCTTCCTTTTTTCTTACCTGTAGTCCTTTTCTTCTTCTTGAATGCCAAATTTAGGTATATAGCATTAAATGGATTTTTATCAATAATTAAGAGGTTAATAGTTAACAAGTACATATGAACAAGTTAATAATTAACAGATATAATAGATTACACTGGTGTGGTTGCCTGGTCTCCACGCAGGATTTAGTAATAAGTAATGCTTATAGTTTTTCATTGTATCAGTACAATTTATATCGAGCAAGCCAACATCATTAGTTTTCTTAGAGTTCATTCTTGCAAAGCCCAAGCTATTTCTTTAATTTTCATTTTTCTTTTTTCTTAAAACTTTGTATTACTTCTGTGTTTAAGATCAATAGGTACTTATGGTAAAGATTTTGTTAAACAAAAGAAGATAACAAGAGAATCAAATCCATTCATAACCGGATCGCTTATACGTAAGTATTTCAAAAGCAATTAACAATGCCGACACACCTTTTCTTTAAGAACGCTCTCTCTATATTGTGTAAGGAAACCTCTAGGATGCAAATGCTCTTCTCTCGAATACCTGGGACTACAGACATGTACAGGCCATGTGTGGGCACACCCTGCTTGAATATCTCTTTTAAAAAGAACAGTCCTGCAATTTTTTTTGTTTGTTTGTTTTCAGTAGTGGGAATTGAACCGAATGCCTTTGTACTCATCCCTGAGCCCATCTTTTATTCATTTTGAGGCAGGGTCTAGCTAAGTCTCTGAACTGCCGAGGTAGTTCTTAAACCTGGGATCCTCATGCCTCACCTTCCCACGGTGCTGGGAACATAGGCATCAGTGTTTTAGGGACTAATGTTAGCTACTGATAATTTTTTCCATGTCAAGGAATCAATAGTTGCTTTTAAACAATGACCTTTCTATTGAGAGCTAGCTCTTGCCACCTGTTGTGAAGAAAACTGTGTTGAAAGTAAAAGTGTCAACACAGGCATAATTTACTAATTTCTGGATCATCAATGGATAGTAGTATAATTAACATGTGTAGTATTGGTTTATAGGATTCCAATTAACCTCATTATCTTTATCATGTCATATATATATTTTTTAATCAGGTGTTTTTATTTTTCTTTCATTGCATCATAATCTTAAAGAATCACATTTTTGCTTCACAGCACCTCACAGTGTCTTGTAAAGTATTCACAATCCATGTATTATTGATAACTTGGCAACCTAACACTGATAATAAAAGCAACAACAATAGAGATCTAATGTTTGGTTGGAGCTTACTATGTACTAAGTAGTCCTTTGAGTTAGATATTATTATGCTTTTTGTTTTGCAACCAAGAGAGTGGTTAAGCAGGTTGCCTCAGGTGCTACCTAGGAAATGATAAAGCTTGGATTTGAATCCAGTTAGCCTAATGCCAGAGCTATGTTGCCTTCCAAAGATAGCCATATTATTTTATAAATTATGTTATTTTATACTTCTAACTGCTCAAAATGAAATTTTAATCCAGTTTTATGGCCACATAATGTGGTATAACCAATAGCGTTATGTAAAATTGCAACACACATCTCTGGAATAGCATAACAGTTTTATTCGTGTTTGTACTTTTTAACATTGAAGTTTTGATTCTTCTATGCATGCAAAATGATCCTATAAAGGTTTTATTAAAAATTTTATAGTCTTACTTAACCAGCAACTTTGATTATCTCTTATATCTCTGCTTTATAAAACTCTTTACTTAAAACAATAAAATTCTTTATTTTTACTAAAACCAAAATATTTCTTGTGGCAGAATAAAAACTCAGCTTTAGCGATGTTGTGATGAGGCACGTGATGTTTGACTAGTCAATGCACAGGTAGTTTTCCTGTCTTTCTCTGGTTAAGTGGTTAAATTGTCTGCACTCTGTTGACTATAGGACAGTAGACTCACTGGGAATTGGATGAGGAGTGGGGAGATGGGATTTTGGTCTAGCTTCTCCTCAGTCATATATGTGGCCACTAGAAAATGAGAGAAATGATCTCATATATGATTTTTTTTTTGAGACAGGATCTTGCTATGTAGTGAAGGCTGACCTTAAACTCACTCCCGAGTGGTGGGATTACAGGTGTGTGCCAGCACACCTGGCAATGATTTCATATGTGGAAGAGGTGTTTTAAATTGAATAAAATAGGATTAAATTTTCTCCTGAGGCTAGAAATTTATTATCTACATGATTAAGATATTAACATAATTCAGAAATTTCAAAAATATTTTTGGTGTACATGAAGATTATTAAATTCTTGACATTTGAAATCTTAACATCTTATGTAATCAATATAAACTACATCATTTAAAAATCTTGAAAATTGCCAATTTACTATCTACATTAAACATCTTCAATTTTGAATAATAGAATTATCATTCTAATGTTCTTTTTCAAAAATAAGTTTAATTGCTTCTTCTAGATACACTTTAACTGCAATTACAGTTATGTTCCTTCTTTCTAACTCATTTGTCCAAAAACAAAATATTAAGCCAGGGATTTAGGTCAGCAGCATACGTTCCTGGCTGGCAAGTGTGAGGTCATGAGTTCGATCCCTGGCACAAAAACAAACAAAAACAAAAAAACAAAACAAACAAACCCCCAACACCAACACTGCCTCCAAATTTCACTATAAAAATACTGCCTTAGAAGGAATACATTTCACATTATCAAATGCTCATTTCCGTGATTTTAAGTGAACTAACAAAATGCATTTTTCCAATAAATTGTTTTGCTACTTATTTAGATTGTGGATGCTTGTTGGAGTTGATGTTCTTCAAGATTATCACTATAATAAGATGTTCAAGTTTTCTGGGACAATACTTAGAAAGGGACTAGCTGGGTCAAGTGGAATTTCTAGTTTTAGTTTTTTGAGGAATCTCACACTGATTTCCACAGTGGATATACTAGTTTACATTTCTCACAACAGGGTATTATTCTGCCAGAAAGGAAGATAAGCATGAGTTATTTACAGGCAAATGAATATACAGCCATAATGTTAAGTGAAATAAATCAGAACCAAATTTAAATGTCTCATGGTTTCTCTTATATGAGAAACCCAGGTTATAAAAAAAGCAAACAAAAGATAGATAATAGGAAGCAGGGAGATAAGTCTTTCTCAAATGGTCAAGGGATCAAGAGGCTGAGGGAGAGGGGAGGGAGCAGGGGAAGGGAATGTAAAAGGGAACTGAGATGTGTTATGTTCGTGTACCAACTTCACACATGGAATGTAAATATTATGTACTGCAAACATGTACTAATAAAAAAATGTTTTTTAAAAAAAGATCATCATACTTCTTACTGAAAAATAACTTTTTCCCACATTTATTTGTACGTCCCAATTGTGTCTATCTTTAGTGTTTTAATTGCAGGTTAGTTTGGACTATCTGCATAAAGATGATTTAGTTTGGAGACCAAATTTCATTACTTTTATTACAAGGATAGGCCCAATAACAGATGCAGCAAATTTCAACTCTCATTTCCACTGGGATCACAGATGGTTTGGTGTGGAACACATCTGTAGCACAGGCCAGAGGAGAGATAGTTTGCCTCCTTTAGAATCAGAGTGAAGGATCTGCAAAAAGATCTAAAGATACAGTGAGGTATTCCACATGTGTATACAAGTTACAGCAAGTTGACTGCAACAGGTTCAGAGTCCACTGATGCAAGAACCCAGGGATAGGGTGGGTACTGTGGGATACAAGGTTTTCCTATTCTTTTTGGCAGAATCTAGAATGAAGAATAGACATGACAAATTGTGTACACTTAATAGATAGAAAGATTTCTAGGGGAAAAAATAGTTATAAAGTAAGAATATTATCACAGCAAGTTTGCATCCTTTTGCACTATTTCAGAAGAAATTTAGATGTCAAGAGATAGATGAAACAATAAGGCAAATAGAATATACATGGAAATCACGAAAAGCAAAAACAAAACAAAACAAAAACAAAACAAACCGAAACAAAACAAAAACTAAACAAAAAACACCCATGGGTCATAATTGTGATATTAACTGAGAATCTTAACAATAAAAGATCGACCTGTTGTTATGGTTTAAATCTAAAATGTCCCCCAAAAGTCTTGTGTTCACAGGTGTTGTTTTTTTGGAAGGTGATTAGATCTGGGAGTGCTATACTCATCAGTGGCTTCATCTATTGATAAGTTCAGTAACTGAATATATAGTTAGGAAGTGGGACCTGGTTAGAGGCAGGTCACTGGCAGCATAATGTGGAAGTGTGTATTCTTCCCCTGCTTCTCCTTTCTCCTGCTTCATGGCAGCTATGACCTAAATAGCTTTGTTCTGCAGTGGCTTTTCACCATGCCATTTCTGCTTTGACGTGGGCTGTCTATGGACTGAACCTACCAAAACTATGGGCCAAAATAAACCTTTATTTATTTATTTATATTTTTTGGTAACAGGGATTGAACTCAAGACCTTGTGCTTGCCAGGCAGGCACTATACTGCTGAACTATATCCTTGGCTCTCTCCTTTAAATTGTGTGTGTGTGTGTTTGTGTGTGTTGTATATTTTGTCTTAGCAACAGGAAAGGGCTTAACATGAGATTAAATTATTCACTTATTAATCTAACAAATATTATAGAGCAGCTAGTAGAAACACTGACAGCTGCCAAGAGACAATGAATGGAAATTAAGCATAGTCCTGAGTTTTACAGGACTTAGTTTTGTTGGCTAGCCTTCACGTACAATGAAACTAGTACAAATGAAAAAGATAAATGTATGATTGAAACCATTTTTTATCCTCAAAATTTGTAGTTGTACTTTTCACTATCATAAGCTATAAATAGTAGTGTAACAAAAGCATCTTACATATATTAAGTCATTTAATCATCACACATCAAAGAGAGAAGTAATTTACCCATGATTAAACAGCTTCTAAAGTGAAGGGATGGGGTTGAAATCCTGGTCGTGTAGGTCTATGATCTGTTCTCTCTTGGTCATGACTATAGTGCAATGGTAAAATTCTTTGTGGCAAACCTCCTGTAAAAGTTTATCCTGAGCATTAGTATTCTTTAGTGTCCCTTTCATTGAGCCATAATGTCTCCACGTCATTTATATTTTCTGGAGTGCTTTACATATATTGGGCTTTTGGAATATATTATTGGTAGCTGGGTTTACCAGACAGGCAAGGGAGGTTAACTTGTTACATGTATGATGCTGACAAATTTCTTTAAATGCAGTTTTAATTCTTCTTTATAATTGTCAGGTGACCCTAGTTAATAGACTTCTGAGTAAGGCTAATCCCTGGGGAAATAAGGAGGACCCAAGACTGCCTCAACTTACACACAGACCAGGAAGCTCCTGTCATTGAAGGTGTAGTGACCCTTCAAGAAGACTGACAGAACACCATGACGAAATAGTATCTTCCAGAGGAGGGGTTTTGTGCTTTTTTTCCATAGTGCAATTTTCTCTCCACTTTTCTGCTACATAGCACATGCCTTCTTCTTTCACTCTGCTACTATTGCTTCATGACATCAGCTGAATAATTATTTACATAATTGCTCTGTGATTGCTGACATAGTTTCAAGCCCCAGATTTACATTACTACTGAGATAGTATCTTTGGGGACCTGGTTTAGGGCAGCTGATTTAGGGCACATGTTTGGTGCTGGTGTTTACATGAGCTGATGGTCAGTCCGGAGCCAGTTGTCCTTAACTCAGGAGTTGATCCTGTCGACTAATTTGTGGACCAGTTGGGATGTGTCTGGACCCTTCTTCAGGAAACTGAATATGTCAGGCATTCTGAACATCTAGGAAGGGTGTAGTAAAACTTTTGTTTACATAGCATTTCTGGTATAAACATAGTATTGGGAGGAACCTGCTTCAGGACCTTGCCCCATCATGGCATTTGCTCTGGTCAACTTTGCATCCATGACTTCCATACCTGGCTGCAAGCACACATGAACTCCAAGCCCACTCTGTTTTGTTCCCATTTCACACAGATACAGCAGGGCTGACTCACCAATCAGCTTGATCATGGAGGAGGTCAGTTCCCTGGGAGAGAAGGTAAATCCTGGAGAGTTGCTGGAGAGTTGGCAGCTCCAGAGAGAACTAATAGACCTGGCAAGCATCATAACCATCCCCCAAAGCCTGTGACTATTGTAAACTACAAAAACAGTTTGGAGTTTTACCCTGAAAGTGTGACCTTCATAGCGGGCTAGAGTTGGAGAAGCAACCCAGTCAGCACTTGTCATACTGCCAGACAGTTTAATCAGATTCCATTTTGGGAAGGGGTTATTTAAGACCAAACCACAGAAAAACTAGAGAACAATTCCACTTCAAGTTTTCCAGTGTTACCCCTCCCAAAGTGACTGGGTGAGCAACAGTCATGGAAGATACCTGTAGATAGGATGTAGGATAGACATAGAACTCTTGGAAAGTTTAAGGTCAGGCCAGGAAGGATACAGGCCCCAATCACTGTGGTGAGAAACCAGGCCTGGTGAGTGTGGTTTTCAGAGGCAGGTGGATCTATAATTACGGTCATCAGTCTAATAATCTACTTGAACTAGTGAACCTAGTTCACTGCATCCAGCAGAAGTCAGTGATCAGATTACTTTACCCATCTACCAAGTGAACAAGGACACACTTTGGCTTGGATAGTTGCCACAGTCTGAGGCATATGCACAGAGGAGCCTCTGGAGCAGGTGGACACATCTCATAAACCCACAGGCCATAAAACTAGGTGGGAAAAATTGTGACTAGCTGGATCCAGATACTACATATACTAGAAAGGAATATCTTACTTAGAAAGAGAAAGGAATTTTTTCTTTTTCTATCGTTGGTTTTCTTTGGGGGGAGGGGATTGGGTTTTTTCTTTTTCCTTCATTTATTTTCTTCTTTCAATTCTTTTTTGTTTCTTTTTCTTTTTTTCCCTTTATTTTGTTCTCTGCATTTTCTTTGCTCTTTTTCTCATTTTTTTGTTACTTTTATCTAATACTATTAATTCCCTTTTCCATCTCAGCAGGCTCTTTTATCTCAGTTTTCTCTCCTTCCGTCGATTAATTTTTCAAATTCTAGTATTTTCATTCTGCAGTTCCCCACCTCCTTTATCCTCATGAATATACTCTTTAAGCTTTATGAATATTTAGATGACTCTATGCTATTATTGTTCAGTACTCTTCTATTGTTAGTGGAGGTATAATCATTGCATTTAGTAGATATTTACTATATGACAGTATTTGGTATGTCTTAGTGTTTATACTATAATTATAGATATCTTTTCTATGGTTAAGAGGGGTATGAGACTGGTATTGGGTTTTGTCAATATTTAGCTTTTCTTCAACTCAGTTACTGTTATTGATTTTATTATACTGCCAAGGTGGCATAGTTGTTGGTATTAATTAATTTCCTCAGTCTTCCAATATCTGTATTGCTTTTGTGTCATTAACTATACTGAAGCCCATTCTCAACAATCTTGGTGCTGGGTCACATATACTGCAGCCTCCTTTCTGTAATCAACAGAGGTGGTTGGATCTTAGGACAAGAGGGAAAGACCTATAATGAGCCCACTAAGTGTGCATCATTGAAAAGTAGACACTAACTAAAAAGGTGTGCATACTAGCAACAAATTCTTCTACTATAATCAACTAGCAAACCATAGCATAAAACAAAGCCCAAATACAGACATGAAAAGTCAAGGTCACAAGATGCCTCCAAAATTTCCAGCTCCCCCAAAGCTGATCCATGGAGCACCAAGGGTGAGGAAATCATAGGCTACACAGCAGAATTATTCAAAAGGTAAAAGAGGAGATACAAAAACAGGTCAATAAGGTGGTCACAAAAGTACAAGAAGATATAACTAAACAGATAAAGGACATAATAAAATGATCAGCAAGCTTACAGAAGACAGTGATAAAAAAAATAGCTGACAGCTGGGCATGGTGGCGCACGCCTTTAATCCCAGCACTCAGGAGGCTAAGGCAGGAGGATGGTTGTGAGTTCAAGGCTAGCCTGAACTGCATAGTGAAACCCTGTCTCAAAAAATAGGGCTTGGAATTTAGCTCAGTGGCCTAACCACCTGCCTGGCAGGCGTGAGTTTGAGTTTGACCCTCAGTACCAAAAAAAAAAAAAAAAAAAAAAAAAAGTAGCTGAGTTAAACAAAAAGATACAAAATGTGAACGACCAGTTTAGCAAAGTATTAGAGTTCACAAAAAGGTACCAAATCAAAATTGAGGAGATTAAAAATTCTATCAAATGTATGGGCAGCAGACACAACCACTGGGAGGACAGAATGTCAGAAATAAAAGGTAGGGCTGCTGTTGGGGACCAATTATTCAGAAAGTCCCTAAAAATAGCCAGAGAATATATTCAACAGTTGCTAGATGATGCAAAGAAGACTAAATTAAGATTAATTTTAACTAGTAATGAATCAGAAGATAGTATAAATGACATAAAAAACTATACAGAGAAAGGAACTGTAAACTTTTAAACATGGTGAAAGAATTTAACATACAGATAAGTGAGGGCTATAGACTCTCAAATGGTCATGATCAGAAAAAAAATTCTCAACATATTATAGTAAAAAAATCACAGAATTACTACATAACAAAATCTTAAAAGCTGTTAGAGAAAAGTGATGAATCATTTATAAAAGTAAACACATTGGAATTATAGCAGACATCTCAAGACAAACCTTGAGGGCAGAAGAGCATGGGGCATATGTTGCAGGCCCTAAAATAAATAACTTATAGCCCTCACTATCATGCAACAATATCTTTCAAAATTGATGGAGAAATAAACCTTTCCATGACAAAAGTACTTTAAGAAACGTATGGCTGCCAAACCAGTCTTCCAAAAAATCTTTCAAGGATATCCTAGAAAGAGACAATAAATCTAACAAAGCCAAAAGGTCTACTAGAACAAACATACCAGTCACAATGAGCAGTTAAGTAGAAATCTAAAAAAGGGAAATAATTAAAAAAGAAAATAATGCAATGATAGTTAATAGCATTCAGTAATAACTTTCAATGTGAGTGGCCTCAATTCCCCAATCAAAGGACACAAATTCTCAGAATGGATCATAAAACAGAACCTAACAGTATGCTATATATAAGAAACACATTTAATATAAAAAGAAATTTACAGACTAGATACCAAAGGATGGAAAATAATATCCCATGGAACGGGAGTTTGAAAACAAGCAGGAGCAGCCATTTTAGTTTCAGACAAGATGGATTTTAAGCCCAAACTAATCAGAAGAAACAGAAATTGCTATATATTAGTTAAGGGAACAATTGAACAAGAAGAAGTAACAATTATAAACATATATGCACCAAACACCAACACATCCAGCTCCATAAAGCAAAGTAGTGTACTGGACAAAAATGATCAGACAAACATTGACACAATTATAGTGGAGTACCTCAATACCCCACTGTCACAAGTAGAGCTAGACTAAAAATTAATAAAGATACATCAGAGTTTAACTAAACCTTCAAGCACAAATGCACATTCATGATGGGGCCATAGTTTGTATGACTCATACTGGGCAGCACCAATTGAAATTCTGTCACCTGATGTTAAATAGCCAACCACCAGTCATTCAACTTGTCCAATGGGATAGTCATACATGAACCAAGCCAGCAGAAAAATCTTCTCCGAAAAAGACTGCAAGCTAGTTCATAAAGCATGGTTAAGTAAATGCAAAAGAATTGAAATTATAGTATGTATATTTTATTTTGTATTTTTATTTTTTACTTTTATTTTAAAGAGAGCAAAGCAAACAAAACAAAACAAAGCAGGGCAAAGCAAAACAGAACAGAACAATGCAAGCAACACAGGAATTCAAAACAAGACAACAGGAAATCAACAGTGGCTACCATAATGTCTTTTGTTTTCTTAGAAATAGTTGTCCATATCTTCACACACAATAAAATCAAACAGAATAAAATAGCATAAAACCAATCAAAACAAACGAATGAAAGTATAGGACTTCAAAACAAGATGATAGGAAATCCACAATGGCTACCATAAAGTCTTGTTTTCTTCAAAATAGCTGTTCATACCATGACATAAAATCAAACAAAACAAAACAATAAAACCAATTGAACAAAATAAAGTATTATAGGATTTCAAAACAAGATAATAGGAAGCCAACAATGGTTACCATAATACATCCTGTTATCTTCAAAATAGCTGCCCATACCATCAGACACAGTAAAATCTAACAAAACAAGACAGAACAAAACCAAATCTAAGAAAATTATGAAAACGATACAAGAGTTCAAGACAAGACAATAAGAAATTAACAGTGGTTACCAACTTCCCTTGCTAGGTGTTTCCTCCACTATCACTTTCATAATATCTATTGTGTTTTTTGGATTCCACTAACTCCTTCTGTTTTTTATGCTAGGGTTTATTTGCATGAATTCTAGTGGTTTTGCCCATGAACATGATCTCCAGTTGCATCCACTTACCTACGAGAGTCTCAAGATTATCTTACTTTATAGTTGCATAGCTTTCCATTGTGTGAAGATACCATATCTTTCTTATCCATTCTGGGGTTGATGGCAGGTTACCCTTACTTTTTTCTGGTCCCCTGTTGCATGGAACAATTATTTTCTCTCCTTTGATTTTCCATCTATGAATTTCCTTTCAAGTTAAATGTGTTTTTTGAATACAGTATATTGATGGAATACAGTATCTTGTTTCTTGATTCACTCTCCCTGTGTTTCTTTTTATTAGTGAATTGAGGCCATCTAATTAATGGTTACAACTGGCATATACTGGTTTGTCTCTACCATGCTATCCTCCTGCTATTTGCCCTCCACTTTTCCTCTTCATTCAATTGCCTGTCCTGTTTGGTGATCCTTCTCTGCTGCTGTTTCTGGAACCATGGTCATCTTTATCTCTCTCTAGAGTATCCTTCAGCACTCTCTGTAGTGTTGGTTTTGTGGTCGTGAATTCCTTCACTTGTTCTTTATTGTGGAAGTATCTTATTCTTCCATCAGTTTT
Organism: Dasyprocta punctata; assembly: GCA_004363535.1. Lineage (NCBI taxonomy): Eukaryota > Metazoa > Chordata > Mammalia > Rodentia > Dasyproctidae > Dasyprocta > Dasyprocta punctata. Next base: position 5,995 of record RJWM01008611.1, on the reverse strand, counting down.
GAAAGGTAGTTTTGCAGGGTACATCAATCTGGGTTGAAAGTTGTTTTCTTTCAGGATTTGAAACACTTTACTCTAAACTCTTCTTGATTTGATGGTTTGTTTTGACAAGTCTGCTGTGATTCTGACTGGTTTTCCTCTATAGGTGATCTGTTTCTTTCCTCTAATGCTTTTAATATTCTGTTCTTATGCTGAATTTCTGGGATCTTGATTATTACATGTCTGGGTGTAGATTTACTTTGGTTATGGCTAGTTGAAGTTCTATAGATGCCTCACTTATCTGAAAGTCAGATTCTTTTACAATGTTTGGGAAGTTTTCTGCTATTACTTCTGTAAGTAGCTTTTTTATTTCATTTGTGTTGAGCCCTGTTTCTTCACTGATACCTATCATTCTTAAATTATTATTATTATTATTTTGCATCATCTTGCTGTTGTTGAATTGCTATTTCCTGATTCCTTGTTATTGTATTTTATTTTATTTTTTCGGTACCAGGGATAGAACTCACAACCTCGCACCTGCCAGGGCAGGTGCTTAAGCCATTGAACCGAACTCCCAGCTCTATCCTTGCTATTTTAAAGAGATCTTTCCTTTAACAATTGCTAGCTGTGATCCTGTCTTCAAGGTTTGAAAGTCTATTTTCAGTCTCTTTCAAGCTGTTTTGCTAACTTTCAATTGACTTTTTTATTTTTTTAAGTTTTATTTTAAAGAGGGTAAAACCAAGGAAAGTGAAGCAGAATAAAACCAATCAAAATAAACCAATATAAGCGATACAGGATTTCAAGACCTTAAGAAACTAACAATAGTTACCATAATGCCTTTTGTTGTCTTCAGAATAGCTGCAGATACTTTCAGACATAGTAAAAATTGAACAGAACAGAATAGAAATAAAACAAAACAATGAATGCAATAAAGGACTTCAAAACAACCCAATAGTAAATCCAAAATGGTTACCATAATATGTCTTGCAAACTTTCAAATAGCTGCTCATGCCATCAGATTTAACATAATCAAAGAAAACAAAACAGAATAAAACCCAACCCAACAAAACAATGAAAATGTTATGGTTTCCCTGCCAGGATCGCTTTCTGGTGAGGTCTGGTTCTGTCCCTCTGCAGTCTGTGAATGGCGCTGACTCACAGAAAGGCTTGGGTGTGTCTGTCCCCACTCTGGCAGCAGCCTGTGTATGGCTCTGGTTTCCAGATGGGGATCACTTCCCAGGTGAGGATGAGGCCAGGTTCTCTCCTTCCGCAGTCCTTGATCAACTTTTTAATTTCCTGTATATCTCTTTGAATCTGTTTCATGTATTGTAATTCCTTTCTATGTTGTTCACTGAAGGTTTCCATCATTTTCCTATGCTACTTTTTTTTTAAACTATGTCTTCTTTATATATGCTGAGCAATTCTTTCATTATGTTTGTGATTTCTTCTTTTTATCTGAGGCATTATTTTTGATCTGATTACTTTTACAGTCTCATGAAGTTGTTTCTTTACTTCAGTTGCTATACTCTCAGAGATTTCAGGTGTGACTTCCATTTTCTTCCATATCTCCCATAATTGTTCTGTGTGGGCTGGAGGTCTGAGATTGCCTTTTGTTCCTTCATCTTCACATTCTCCTGGGTTCCTCTAAACAAGCCAGTTGTGAGGCCCCAGGCACTTTCTATGTTGGCTGCTCCTCTGATGTGTAGGGGAATGGGACAGGCACCTGGGTTTCTCTGACTGTAGGTTGCCAGGGAGGTAGCAGGGCATGGGGTAGGCAGATACCTGGGGCCCCTGGGGCTTTCCTAATGGCCAGGGGTGCATGGTAGTGGGAGTGCTTCTCTCAACCTGTGTGTCTACACTGGGAGTCCCCCAATGTTGGTAGGCACAGAGGGGTGTGTTTGTCTGGTTCTTCTGGTGGGCAATGGCTGCCTGAAGGAAGCAAGGGTCCCCAATGGTGGCCTGTGCATGCACAGGGCTTGCCTGGCTGCATGTTCTTGCTCATGCTGGCTGTCCCAGGAAGCAAGCCTTCTGATGGTGGTGGCTGCCAGGCAGAGGTGGATCTGGCTGATTCTATCTGCCCAGGCTGGCTTCCCATGTATATTTTCAGATCATAAATCAATAAAACTAGCAATCAATAGCCAAAAGTCCACAGAAATTATGCAAACAGAGGGAAATTCAACAATATACTACTGAATCACAGAAGAAATCACAGAAGACAATGGATAGTTCTTAGAATCAAATGATAATGCTAGTGCAACATACCTATTGGACACAATGAAAACAATCCTAAGAGAAAAGTCTATGGCAATGAACACCCACATCAGAAAAACTGAGTGAGCCCAAATAAATAACCCAATGATGTACCCCAAGAAAAACAGTAATGATCCAAATCCAAAGGTAGTACAAGAAAGGAAATTATAAAGATTAGAGCAGATATTAATGAACTTGAGATTAAAAGAAAATTCAAGGACTTAATGAATTGAATAGTTAGTTCTTTTAAAGAATAATTAGAATAGAGTGAAAATAGTGCTGAGATTCCACCTCATCCCAGAAAGAATGGCTAGTGTTAAGAAGTCAACCAATAAGAAATGCTGGAAGGGCTGTGGATAAAAAGGAACACTTCTCCACTGTTCGTGGGAATGCAGGCTGGTGCAACCACTGTGGAAGTCAGTGTGGAGATTCCTCAAAAAGCTACAATTGGTGGTCCCATATGACCTGACTTCCCCTTCTTGGTATCTTTCCAAAAGAATTAAAAACACCCTACCACAGCGATATATGTGCACCTATGTTTATAGCTGCACAGTTCATAATAGCTAGATCTTGGAAACAACTTAAATGCCCCTCAACTGAGGAATGGACAAAAAAGATATGGTATTTCTATATAATGGAATACTACCCAGCTATAAAGAATGATAAACTAGACAGTTTCACCCTTAAATGGATGTGTCTTGAAAAAGATACTTCTCAGTGAACTAAATAAGTCACACATACATAACCATCATATTGTTGCACTTGTGTGACAAACTGAAAGAAAATTCATATATGTATATAAAAAAGTAGTTAAGATTGTTAAAGAAAAAGAATTTTGAGTGAAAAGTAGTTTTTACAGGGTCATTTTCAGATTCTATTTTTAATGAGAAAACTTTTTTGAAAATAATAGAGCAGTCATTACAAAAAAATATAGTCATATAGCTGGTTTCTCTTGATTCATAGAGGGGACAGTTTTGTGCTAATAATTTTCTGGGCAATATTTCATGTCTATATCTTATACCCTAAACAACTGCTGTGAATATAACAATATGCAATGTGTTGAAAATAGAAAAACCCTTACAAAGCCCATTTTACAAAAGAAAAAAAAAAAAAAGACAGAAAAGACCTAAATAAATGCAGTTAGAAATTAAAAGGTGAAATCACAATGCACACTACCAAAATACAGAAGATGATTAATAATACAGAAGATGATTAATAAGTACTTAGAAAACTTGTACTCCAAGTTAGGAATGGTGGCACACAGCAGTAATTCCAGCACTTGGGACACTGAGGAAGGAAGATTTCCTGGGCTGCACAGTGAGTTCTAAGGCAGCCTGAACCACATGGAGAGAGCCTGTTTCAAAAAACAAAAAAACCCTATACTTCAATGAACTGGAGAATTCAGAAGAAATTGATAGATTCCTAGGTATATATGAATTACCAAAACTGGACCAATAAGGTTTTAAAATCTGAATAATCCAGTAACAGGCAAAGAAACTGAATCAGTAATAATAATAATAAAAAAAATCTACCAACCAAGATAAGCCTAGGTTCCAATGGATTCATTCCTGACTTCTACAAGAAATTCAAATGGCAATATACAAGAAGTTTAGGAAGAGCTGATAATGGCAGTACTCCTCAAACTTTTTATGAAAATGAGAGAAGTACTCACAAAGTCATTCCTAGAAGCTAGCATTACCCTGAATATAAAACCACACAAGGATTCAACTGAAAAAAGAGAAGTTTAGGTCAATCTCTTTAATGAATACAGATGCAAAATTTTCAAGAATATTCTGACTAACATAAACATCAGAAAGATCATACATTGTGACCAAACAGGCTTCATCCAGTTATACAAGGATGGTTCAACATACACAAGTCAATACATGTAATATATCACATAAATAGGAACAAGGACAAAAATCACATTATAATTTCAGTAAAGGAAGATGAAGCCTTTGACAAAATCCAGCATCCATTCATGATTAAAAAAAAAAACCCTGAAGAAAATAAGTATTGAATGACCTTATCTCAATCTGATTAAAAAAAACTGTTTATGATAAACCCATTGCCAACAGCATGTTAAATGGAGAAGAACTGAAAGCTTTACTTCTAAAATCAGGAACAAGGCAGGTTTCTCCTGGCACTGTAGGCCTGCGATTTGCCCAGGCTTGCCCTGGCAAAGTGGTTGTCGTTCTGAACTTGCAGACAGACCCGGGCTCCGGGTGGCATCACTCGGGGGTACTCTGCCTAACTCCCCGGGACCAGGAGGCCTTGGCCTCCCACCCAGTTAAGGTGGAGGCTCCACCCACATGCCCCAGGAGGCCGCCCTCCCTTGCTGCATGCAGGGCCCAACTGGACCGGGTCCCACAATTCACCGCAATCCAAGAATCGGCGTGACCCTCACGGGAATGCCCCGTCAGCCTCGCAGGACACAGGGCCACATAGGTTCTAGAAGAAAATGACAAAATGAAAGACCAAGAGGCAGTCTGTGTCCCCCAGCCCACAAAGAACAAACCCAGGACACACTGAAATGGAAGACAGTGGGGGTCACCCAAAGGGACTTTCTGAAATGATAGAAAACGCAATAAAGAAACAGCTTGATGAAGCTATAGAGAAATTCAAATCAGAAATATTCTCTCAGCTAAAAAATGAAATGAGAATCATTATTGAAGAAATGTTGTGTGCATCTAAAGAAGAGCAAGATAAAAAAAATAGAAGAACTTAAGAAAATGATCGAAACCCTGAGTGAACAATATAAGACACAAACAGAATGCATGAAACAGATGCAAAGGGAAATGCAGGAAATGAAAAACTCCATCAAAAGTTTGAAAAACCACTTAAACGAAGCTGAACATAGAATCTCAGATCTTGAAGACAGAATGGGAGATCAGGGCCACGAAAGAAAAGATCTCCTAAAAATAGTAAGGAACCAAGAAACAGCAATTCAAAAGCTGCAAGACAATGCCAAGAGAAATAACATAAGACTAATAGGTATAAACGAAAAAGCAGGTGTCAATACTAATGACCTGAGAAGACTATTCACAGAAATAATAGCAGAAAACTTTCCAAACATGGGAAGAGAATCTGAAATACCGGTAACTGAGGCATACAGAACCCCAATTAACCACAACCAAAATAAATACTCACCCAGATATATAATAATAAGGGTATCAGAAATACAGCACAATAACAAAATACTAAAAGCTGTCAGAGAAAAGAAACAGATCACCTATGAAGGAAAGCCTATCAGAATCACGGCAGACTTCTCAACACAAAGCTTTAAGTTAAGAAAAGCTTGGAATGAAGTATTTCAAACCCTGAAAGAAAACAACTTTCAACCCAGATTGATGTACCCTGCAAAACTATCCTTAAAAATTGATGGAGAAATAGGATACTTTCATGACAAGGAAGAACTGAAGAAATTTATGGCCACCAAACCAACAGTACAGAGAGTACTGAAAGACACTCTAGAAAGAGACAAACATAGCCACAATCTGAAGAACAACAACAAAAGGAAACCACTAAGCAGGGCAAGTAATTAAACAGAAAATGTAGAAAACCAACAACAGAAAGATATCATGACAGGGATGAGCTGGTATGTATCAGTTATATCAATCAATGTAAATGGTCTCAACTCACCAATAAAAAGAAACAGACTAGCAGAGTGGGTTAAGAAACAAAATCCAACAATATGCTGTGTACAAGAAACACATTTCACTCAAAAGGAAATTCACAGACTAAAAATCAAAGGCTGGAAAACAATACT
>RJWM01008610.1:0-71940 GCA_004363535.1 Dasyprocta punctata | reverse complement strand
GGTAGAAACAACTACACATCCAGGCCATGCGAGCCCAGAGAAACCCTTAAAACAGCTAACAAAACCGTCCTGTGTTTCCCTGGTACATGACAAGCACGGCCAGAGCTGGAACCAACAGTGGATTCCAGAGGAAGGACCAAGCAGAGAGAGGAGACTGAGCGTCTAGCCATACCTGAGGTGCTTAAGAGTCATGATAGGTATAGATAGCATAATCTATGCCTCTGAAGCTCCATCTGTTACATAATCTGTTTATATAATCAGATTGTGATTTCCTGCCCCATCTGATACTGCTGCACTAGTAATGGGATAACCTCTCCCTATTTCTCTATGGCTTCTTTAGTGCCTTATCATCTACAATTGTGTTTGATTTTCTCAGTTCCGGAATCCATCACAAATAAACAGTGTTGTGGGCGGGACTGGGGTGGAGGTTGAGGTGAGGAACCCGCTGAAGTCAGAGCATCTGGTGTCTGTTCTGGGGCTTCCAGCAGGGATTGGTGTTTGCAGGCACCAGGAGCCAACCTTGCAGTGAGTTTAGATTTCAACCAGTGCCTAATTTTTATTTGGTCTAAGTGTAACTTGAAAACAACTGGGCCTGTGTGGGGCCAGCCTCAGCAGTCTTGACATCAAACAAATGCAAAACACAGACCCAGCTGCAAGTGTCATGAGCAAGGCAGACTGTTGCTGGCATTTCCATGGGCAGGGTGAAGGATCGCACTACATAGTAGACAGCAGACTGGACAGAAGGATGAAACTCCTTCATTCCTCTCCCTAGAGCACCTTGTACATCTTACCCCGCACCCGTCACAACACCGCTTTTCTTGGAAAAGCTACCCTCCCAGGCCTCTCCAGACCCTCTCTCCAAAATCCCATTTCCCAGCACACCCCACTTGGTAAGACAAAAGCAAGCTAAACAGCAATCGACCAAGTGAAATCCAGATTTGAGCCTCCATTCCTCTCAGCATCTCAAAAAATAAAACCCTGATAAAGATGAGTTCAACATATTCAGGAAGAGGTCTCCAAACATTTTTTGGAAACATGGAGAATGCACACATGCTGTCCAGTTTTTGCAGGCGACCCTTGTGGAAACAGAGAGAGAAAGCTCTCTAATGTAGAAGTAGAGCATTCAGTTGGATCTACTGGGTGGGTGTCTGGGTGGGAGTCCTTACACATGGAAACCTAGGGTTTCCCTAAGAGGTCATTGGTTGATCTTAAGGAAATCTTCTTGTCTCTGTAGGAGACCACAAAAGAGACCTTCAGTGACCCAGTGCCTTTAGAACCGCCTTGAGGGTGCCTTGAGGGTGAGGCCATGGTGGTTCACTAACTGTAGATAATGGTCCCTTGCCTCACCAGAGAGGCAGGGTCCCAACCCTTTTCCTGGGGTTGAAAAAAGAAACACACACTAGATGAGCCACAGTCACCAGTCAGGAGAGGTAGAAGAGGCAGTGGTGGATGGCGGGGCAGATTCCTGGATGCTGGGCAGAACTGGGGGTGAGAACAATCATGTTACTCAGAGCTCCTCTGAAAGGCTACAAAGAACAGTTTGGTCTGGGCGTGTGGGCAGCCACCAAAGGACCCTGAAGTGTGGGAACCAGAAGGGAGGGGACTGAAAAGGGCCTAGAGCCAAGCTGGACAATCTATCAAGAAGCGAAGGACCGGCCAGCTGTCCACGGGAAGGACCACAATGTGGTGGAGCTAAGGATGCAGGACCCGAAGAGAAAAGCAGCTATGGAAATTTAGAAGTGGGAGCGAACACAAACTGAAGTTTGAGAAAGACGGATAGAGAAGGGGGCTTGTGCTGGGCCTTGGACATGTGTGTCTGTCCGTGTTGATCTCATTCTTTTGGCCTTGGCCCATGGTCTCAGCCAGACACCTGCCAGATGGCTCCCCATTCAGCCTGCATGGGCTGCATCCGCATGCATCTGCTTCTCTGCCACAAGCAACTTTGCTCAAAGGTGTGATGTGGTCCAAGTCCCAACGGAGGCCTCCTTCTGATGAACCGCATCTGGGAGTTGACAGGGATATGTCGCATGCCTAGGCCATCATCTTGCCCCTGACTCCCTGCGTTTTTAACAAAGTTGCCCTTTGAGTGTTGAGCAGCAGCTGTGCCCGAGCCCAGGCCCGGCAGGCATGGAAATGCCTAACTACATCGGTCACTGTAACTGTGTCCAAAAAGAAAATGAGCTTGGCCCAGTGCAACTGGCTTTCCATGGGGCCATGTTGGCTCCCTGAAACTGCTGCTTACCTTTCCAAGGGTTTGGGTACCATCTGTATAGGACCAGTATGCAGGTCTGTTAGTCTGTCATGTGGAGGAGACATCTCACTAGCTTCCCCTCCCTTTCTGCCTGGAGCGCTCCAATTTGTCCACATCTGTGCTGGGAACTGGCAGGATGGGTCCCCGTCTGTTTTCCCCTAGGGCTTAGCATTTTCCTGGGCTTGGGGGGGGGCGGGTAACTGGCCACCGTAGAGGGAGAAGCAGAATAAACTGTGGTCAGAGAAAAAGGTCTTGACATCAGGTCTCAAAGGAAGGATGGGTCTAAAACTGGGACATACTCACTCTGGTCACTGTGGCCCAAGAAGCCTGGGCTGGCTCCTGTTCCTCCCTCCTCCAGCCTGTGGAGGTCAGCTCTCTAAATTGCTAGTTATTCCTTTCTTCAATTAAGGACGATTCTTCTAACGCAGGAAGTTAACTCCCACCAGTTAAACTAATGGCCTTGAGTGCTGATGTGTTTGTTCTGTCTGAAGGCAGGGCTGGAACTGCCTTGGCAGCTGCTAGCAGTCAAGCATTCAGGAGCTGCCCTGGGGGCCAGGCCCACACTGCTGGACTCTACATCCACCTTTCCCTGCTAGGCTGCAGATGGGGGCCCACTGCCTGGACAGTTTAAAGAGAAGACAGGAATGGAGCTACGGACCCCGGGTTCTCACAAGGCCAGCCTGGCTCACTGTCTTACCATCTGAAAAATTGGGGAGAAGGGTGGAGGGTGAACTGGCAAGAGGATTTCTGAAATGCTAAACTTGGCACTTGTCTATCACTGCTGGTCCCACTCCCTCCCCGGGCAAGCAGATTAGGGCTTATGGCGGGGGAAGTGGTCTCAGTGTCTGCCTGTGGAGCATTTTCTGCAAGTAGGATGTGCTTGCCTGGGTCTGTGTGAATGCACCTCTCCCCTCAACCCAAGATTGTACCAGGAAATAGGGGCACTGATAGTCTGGGTCATTATTGCTGCTGTGAGCCAAGGGCCGGGAAAGTGCTCAGGCCTGGGTATGCCCCTTCTGCGGCCTGTTTATTGCTTTTTCTTTAGTCAATGGTTTCCACTGTGCCCACTCACACACCTGCAGACCAGCCTCTGAAACTCCCCCGGTGACAGGGAGGTGTGAGGACAGGGCAGCACAGTGGACAGAGACAGCTCTGAGTGTAATCCTGAAGGATCCCCTGCGCCCAACTCTCAGCCTCTCTTTCTTCCTCCATAGACGGGGAGAGGACACGTGACGCCTCAGAGGACACATGCAGGTGAAATAACAGGCTACAAACAGAACTGTGAGTATACGGCTTGTCCAAAAAGGATTCATTGCTGTTCTCATCTCCAGCCCTGGCCCAGGAGTGGGAAGGGCTTCAGGGGTTTATTCCTGCTCTATGCTTATGACCTGCTTGCCTGGTGGTCAGATCCAGAGCTCCCTGGCTTCCGGTGAGGTGAGACTTTCAGAGTTAAAACTAGGACGGTCCTTGTCAAGCTGGGATGGTTGGTCACCCTAGATGAAGCCACCCGGAGAGGTGTGTCAGGGAGAGCCCCGGTTGGTGAGGCATCAGATGGCAGAGTAGGACCTGAGTGCGTCACACAGGATGCGGATTTCAACTCCAATAAGAAAGCCTTAACATTCTTAGGGCTAGTTCTGTCCAAAGGTGGAAGAGTTCTTGCTGGAGGTACTAAGCCACCTGTCCATCTAATCACCAGGGAGCAGAAAGGGCGCTTAACAGAGATCTCATGGGCAGAATCAAAGCCCCCCACGCTGCCCCGGAGTCAGAGCTACACTAAAAGTCCACCGAAGCCCCTGGCAGCGCTGTGTGTGCTTGGTTTTCCTTAGGGAGCTAATGGAACCCAGAAGCGGGGAACCATGACCAGCATGGGGGTGGAGTTACCTGATGTCCAAGTGGAGTGGGCAGGATGGGGGCTCCCGGCTGTGGATGGTGGCCGGATGTTGGCCTTTCCCAGTTCCTGGGAGGAAAGCAGCGCTTTGCAAGATTGCACGTTTCTCTGAGGAGCAGCTATTTCTACCTACCCAGCAGTGTGGCGCCAGGCGGCTGGATTTGGGGGGTACTGGGAACTGCTGAAGTCTGGTCAGACATTGTTTCTAGCCATAGAGCTGGCTCAGTCCTGAACTAGGGAGAGGCCTACTTACTCCTCCAGCCTGCTTCTTGGGACCCCGCCTCTCAAGCACCACCAAAAATGACTTTGTGGGAGCCGAACTGTGGATTCCGTACTGGAATGCCTACGTGCCAGGTGTGCGGAGAGGAAGGCCAGCTGCGCCCCGCCAGCCCCCACCCACCGCAGGCCCAGGAATCCTGCAGTTTGCGCGAGTTTGACTTGTTCCTTCGGGGTGAGAGGCGCAGAATCCCTTCCCCTTTCAGACCCGGAAAGGACCCAGAACCACCGGAGCTGGAGGGTAGCGGGTGTGAACGGGTCTGTCTCCATCTCTGATCCTTGAGTGGCGGCTGCTGGGAGCCTCTGGTGTCCGTCTGCGTTCCTCTGGTTCGGTCCCCCGCGCCTGCTGGCAGGTTCTGGGTCTCTGGGCTGCTCGGAATGTCCTTCTGGCCCCCTGTGGGTGCTTCTGCCCTGGGAGCGTCTCTCTCTCCGTCTCTCGGGCGCTGTCTCAATTGAGGTCTCGGCGCCTCTCTTCCCCGGTCCGTGTCACCAGCCCCGTCCGGACCGCAGCGTCTCGGGCTCCGAAAGCCCTGACTCTCACGAGGTTTCCGCGCCGGTCCGGGTCCCGATCGCCGTGGCCCCTCGGCCGCCGCCCCCCGCGCGCTGCGGCGGCCGGAGCGGGGCGCACAGGACGCGGCGGCCGCGGCCGGGGCGGGGGTGCGGGGTGCGGGCCGCGGGGGCGGCGCCGGGCGCCTTCCTCCGTCAGGCCCTCCCCGGCGGCGTGGGGGGGCGGCGCGGCCGCCGCTCGGCGCCTTTAAGGGAGCGGGAGGGAGCGGCGAGGCGGCGGCGGCGGCTGCGGTGGCGGGGCGCGGGGCGCGGCGCGGAGTCCGCGCGGGGCTGGGGCCGGGGCCGCGCCCGGATCCGCCAGGAGCGCGTGCGGCGCAGCGGAGCCCGCCGCCCGGGACATGGCCAAGGCGGGCGGCGCAGGTGAGGGCGGGCGCCGGGAGGGCAGGGCCGGCGGCCGGGGGAGGGAGCCGCGCCTCCCGGGGAGGGGCCGCGCGCCCAGGTGAGCCCCCCGCGCAGGTGGGCGGAGGTTCCGGCGGGGCGGGCGGGGGCCGCGGTGGCGAGGGGCCTCGCACGCCTGGCGTCCTTCCTGTGCCCCCGGTCACCTCGTGGGGAGCCCTACTGCAAGGGGCCAGTCGCGGCACCCCTGTGCAGGCTTGCTGTGGGGGGCCCTCCGCGGCCCCCCGAAGGCCTCGGGCAGACCCCGGCGCCCCTACCGGAGGGGCTGTCCCGCCGCCGCCCATCCACCCTGCGCCCCAACGTAAGCTGGGACGCGCCCCCCTTACCCTGCCACTCTATCCAGGACGTGACTGGCCCCTGCCCCAGCTCCTCCAGGAGACCCAGATTCTTTCTGAAACAAGAGGGGTGCTCCACGTCACCCTGTGGTCCCCACCCCCCACCGGGCCTGTAGCGCAGAGCCTCAGGTGCGAGGGCTGGAGGGGCTTTGACGGCGTGGCCTCTTCTGGGGTCCCACGGGCTTTGTCATCTGCGGGCTCAGGCGGTGTAGCCCGTGGTTTGAGGGAGTGGATGTTAGTCATTCGTTCATTCATTCAGCCAGACGTTCATTCACCCACACCTGCTCTGTGCCAGGCCCTGGACTGGGCACGAGGGTCAGGAGGGGACCAGATAGTGTCCCTCTTTGCACGCTCTGGGCCCCATGGTGCTTTGGGAGGCTGAGGTTAGGGAAGTCCTGCACACAGGGCCGGCCTTACGGTAGGCAGCAGCGAGTCTGGTGTTGGCAGTGCTGGCTCGTGAGGCTGGCTGTGAGAAGCTACCATGAGCCCACACCCGACCTGAGATGTTGGCATCGGCCTGGTGTGAACCCCACTTCTCCACCCATTAATGATGACGGTGGTGGAATGAGTGTGAATTCACCTATGTGCCCACTGGGCTGACTGTAAATTCTTCCAGCCCTGAATGTTGTCCGAGTACCACTGTCCCTGCTGCTGGACTGGGCTTGCGAGTTAGGTCCCTGAGAATGTATCCCGCTTTGTCCCCAGGATTCCTGGTGAGGTGGGGTTGGGTGCGTGAGACACAAGCAGTGCAGAACGCATCCAACCACCCCATTTCTCACTTCCCTCCTTCTCCCTTCCTAGGGAAGGCTGGAAAAGACTCTACCTCCCTCTCCCTTCCTCACCCCATTCCTCAAAAGGGCCCGAGGCAGAGTGTGTGTCTTGCCCACTGTCCCACGCCGTGTGTGCACGTGTGTGTGCCCAGGCCTGGACACCATGGACACAGGGCGCTTCTTCAGCACCCTCATAAAAAAAAACCAGTTGGTGGTTGTTGCTTGAATGATACACCAGGCCCTGGGCTGAGCCCTTGACTGCCTGATGACCCCGGGAGCTGGGAAATACCACTCTCCTGCCTATTTTAAAACATCTGGAAATAGACACCCAGGGAAATAACTTCCCTAGCCCAGGAGGGCGGGCGAAGCTTGGACTCAAAGCCAGGTCTGCTGAATTCTAAGGATTTTCTCCATCAATGCCCTGATGGGTCATCCCCCCGCACTGACTGGGAGTGCCCATCTGTGGCCCTCTTCCTTGGCCTGGGAGTCCTTTTCTTGGTCTCTGGGCTGAGTCAGTGGGAACTTGTACCAGTGACAGGTGAAAAGATTGTCCTGCCCGGGGCACCAGCACCTCACGCTGTTCTAACACCGTTTCCTGCTGCAATCTCACGCTCGGCCCATTCCCTGAGCTCTTTCCCTCAGGATGGAACAGCTTTCGGTCTTCTGTGATCCACCTGCCCAGCTCTTTGCTCCTTTACTCAGCTGCTGCCCAGGGAGACTTTTGCTACGATCGGCAACATTTGATTACCCTTCCCTTTCTCAGCTCTTCTGGACTGCTTTGCATTTTGTAAACGTTCCTTTGCTTCTCTAGGCTGCTAGACCTAGTGAATTGCAAATGCACCGTGGTGTGTGGATAGGAGTCACAGCTCCTCCGTGACTGCCTCCGTGAAGAGCAGATGGATATGCTTTGGAACACAGGCAGTGCTAGAGGTCAGGAGCCCAGGTCCCTCTCTTCATAGCTGAGGAAACTGAGGCCCAAAGTAGGAGTGTACCACAGAGAGGGGTGGCTCTTCAGTACAGTCTGCTGCCATGGGCAGATAGGCAGACTGCCCTGGCCTTCACTCCGAGAGACGACACTAGAGTAAAGGGAAGCTGCGGGAATCTGGGCTATGGGTGAAGCATCTGCTTCCGTTCCTGTGAGAGGTTTCCTCTAAAAACTGCCCAGTAGATCACCTATGAGGGGAAGAGATGGGGCTTTGGGTTGCAGGGCTGCCATGGTAGCTGGTGCCAGGTCATCACATTATTGTGCAGGACACAGACTGAGCAGCTGGCCATGGCTGGCTATGCCAGCTATGTAAGGATCAGGAGAGAAACAGTTCAAGGACTTGCACATAGCCCGGAGAATTTAGGTATGAGAGGAAAATGGAATCAGGTTCCAGAAAGGATTGGAAGAATCTTTGGAAGGTAGATCCAGATGGGTTACTACCAGTTCCCAAACTGAGGGAATTTTAGCCACACGGATAAGAATCCTTATAGTAACCAGGTGTAGTGGTGCCTACCCATAATCTTAGCACTTGTGAGGCTGAGGCAGGAGGAGTGCTGTGAGTTTGAGGCCAGCCTGGACTACATAATGAGTTCAAGTCCAACCTGAACTACATAGCAAGACCCTATCTCAAAACAAAACAAAACAAAACAAAACAAACACCAAAAACAAAACAAATAAGAAAAAAATCCCTGAAGAATCCTATAGAGTCTCACCCCACCCCCATCTAGTCTTGAGGGGAGGGGAGGAGGCCCTTGGTCTTGTCCTGTGGACACAGGAGGGAAGACTGCCTTGGCAGTAAAAGCCAGCACTAAGGAGGTAGGAGTCAAGGGTAGGGGAGGACTCAGGACTCTATTTATAAAGGAAATAATTCACGGTACAGAGCTATTTGTGGGGCAGAGCAGGCCGTGATTAAGTTGAGACAGTGAAGGCTGGATTCTTCTAGGAGAGGGGTCTTTAAAGGCTGGCAGAATTTGTATACAAAGGTGACAAACAGCAGGCTTCCAGGTGCGGGTAACGGCTTGACCAAGGCCCGGGGGTTTGGAAGCAGATGTGTAAGCGTGGCGGGGCTGTTGGCGAGAGTGGCAGGAGGCCCCCCAGTGCAGAAACCTGGGTGCTGGGAAGGCAGGCTCCTACAGAGTGCACAAGGCAAAATGGAGCTCCAGAGAGTACCGAGGACGGCAGTGACAGGATGGGACTTGGGTGTTTCGACACATCCCGCTGCTGGCTGCTTCGTGAGGCTCCTGGGGGCTGGAGTGGGGCCAGCCTGGCCCAGCTGCCTGTGTTGGGAGGGTTTGTTCTGGCTCCTGCTAGTGCTCCTCCCTTCCCTTCCCCTGTATTGACCTGGGGCAGTCCCTCTGTGCCCCAGCCGGCTGTAGGGGTGTCTGTAGACCTGGGACCATGCACGTGGGGGGCTCCGTGTCCCCAACTGAGTGATAGGCCAGAAGGGTCTGGGAATCAGTATGGAGGGGGGAGGAGTGTTTGAAGAGACCAAGCTGCAGCCACATGGCTGAGCCTTGCAGGCTGGAGGAACCAGTTTACTCCTAGGTACTGGCCTCTGATCCAAGGGGTGGGGCTGGCCGGTGCAGTGCATCAGACCTAGTCATTTAAGCCAGTAAATCCTGAGTCAGGGCGGGAGGGACGCTCCCTTATACTTGTGTACTAAGCCTTTGTTAACGGACGGCATTAAGATCTGAGGCAGGCTGGGGTTGCCCAAGGTCACACAAAACGATGGCAGAAACCTAAGCCTGGAACCTGTGTTTCCTGTGTCATTGTGGGTTTGCTGAGTTGGCTTCTTTTATTGGTCATCCTGGAAGGAACACGTGCCTTTATGTCACCCCGAAGTCAGAACTGCTCCAGAGTGACTTGCTCTGTGGCACCCAGGGACAGGGACCGGGGGCCAGACTGCTCCCCAGTGGTGGAAACACCTGGAAGCTGAGAAAGGGAATAGGGAGAGAAGTTCAATGCACTCTGGGAAATTCCCAGTCCTAGGGCATCAGGACAGTTTTCCTATTTATCTTAGAAACAGCATCACCTTCTGCAAGGAGATCGTACTTACCTTCTCAGGTCCCGGCTGGGTAGCCAGTGTCCAGACTCCCGGTTTTCCTAAAACCTGGCCTCCAGAAAGCTTTCCTAGACGTCCTTGCCTCGTGCTGGAGTTTGAGCAGTTCTCAGGTTCTAAAGCAAAACCACTGGTCCCTGTGGAATTACCTGTCGCAGCAGCAGAGCCAGCGGGTTCCAGCAGGCCCCAGCTTGAGACCCTTTGTAGGCCTTGGTCTGGACTGTGACATCATTGCACGGGTAAGAGTGGTGCTGCCAGGGCAGAAGGCCCTCTTCCTGCGTGTTACCTTGGGCCTGGTCCACCTCACCCGCATTATCCTCCCTGACACGTAACCTGTGTCTGGGGGTCCAGCAATAGGACATATAAGGTAAGGATGTGGCTACATGCTTCTCCTCTGCCCTTGTTGGGACCATGTCTGGGTGAGATGGGCCAAAAGGGCGGGATTTCCTCACGTACATTGTGGTATACTGTGATAGTTCATAGCTGCAATAGGCTTGAAGATCTTTTAGTTTGCCTGTTAAATATGCATGTTGGAAGTCGAGGTCAGAAAGGCAAAAGGTCCTTCTCTGAGGTCAAGGGCAGACAATGTGGATTCTCAGAGACCAGTGCAGCTTTGGACACAGGGGCTTCTTGATAGTGCCTAGCTACCAGGAATTCTCTCAGATTCCAGGCTTGGGGGAAGGAGGACAGGGTCAGAAATTGCATCCTGAAGACAATCTTGGTGCTTTTTTTTTTTTTGCGGCACAGGGGATTGAACTCACAACCTCACACCTGCTAGACAGGCGCTTAAGCCACTGAGCCAAACTTCCAGCCCTAGTTTTTTGAGGCAGGGTCACACTATGTAGCTCAGGCCAGCCTTGAGCTCCCATTGTAGCCCAAGCTGGCCTCGAACTCACAATGCTCCTCCTACCTCAGCCACCTGAGTGCTGGGATCTTGGTGCTATCTTATTGCAGCTGCCAATATACTTTCCTGTCCAGTAGTTTATAGCATCTCTTTTAAGTAGGGTCAGTGTTATTCCCATTTGATGGATGATGAAACTGAGGGTGTGTCTGGCTCTATAATCACACATAAAGTTGGAGACAGAGCTAGAGTTAGCACTTAGGTCTCTTCTGCTCTCGCATTTAACATTCCTAGGAGTTAAATTATCTAACAAAGCAGAGACCTACTTCTGGGCCTAGTTGACCTTGGATGATCCCCTCTGGGCCTCAGTTTTCTCATCTGCAAATGGGAAAGAGGAAGAAGAGTTTGGGGTTAGGATTAAGTCCTTTGCAACTCCTAACATGCTCTCTCTCCTACCTCTCACTGCTGCCTTTACTGCGCCGAGAGGCGCCCTTACCTCACGTGGATTCTCCTGGATGAATGGTTGCGTGTAGGGGGTCAAGGGGGAGCTGAGGACTTGGACAGGGATAGCACATGTCCCCAGGGGTCCTCGGTCCCAGCCTATCTCCAGATCTGTAGCTAGGAGCCTTTGGAAGAGGGTGGGTAGCCAGGGCCCCCAAGGGCAGGGCCGGAGGTAGGAGGGGAAGCAGAGAACGCATAACAAATGAGTTTGGAGATCAAATGAGATCTGAGTTCCCCACCCACTCCCTCCAGTCTCTACTCTCTTCTCTTTTAAAATTCTTGTTTTCTAAAGAGAAAAGAAAATGCTAAATTGCACCCCCTTTTGCAAAGGAGAGGAAGCCTAGTGAGTCACCCCGGAGGTAAATGCCACCTCCAGAGTCCCACGTGTGCCTGTGGAGGCCTGCACAGCTGTGTGACCACCAGCCCCCTTGGGGTATGTGTGTGAAGAGGGTGCACAGGGCCCCTTGTTCTCCTGCTTTCCCTGGCTCTGGGTGAGCTGGGTCCCAGCAGGCGTACCAGAAGCAGCCTGCTTCCTATGGACTTGCTCTGGGCTGCGTTTGTGAGACTCCAGTGTAGATGGGGCCAGGCTGACACCCGTGTGATAGGCTGTGTGGCCAAAGCTCAGTTTGAGGCTGGGGGGAGGGTGCAGGATATGGCCTGACTGGGCTCTGTGGCTGTATGTGGGCGGTGTGGGTGCTTTTGAGGCTCCAGGTGGGTTTGAGAGCTGGGTTTGGGCAGCCGGTGTGAGTCTGTCTGCTTTTGGAAACCTGTGTGCTGGGTGTCCAGCTGTCTGCACTAGGTGTGCTGATGAGGGCCCTGCTCCCGGGCTGGTAACCAAGAGCTTGGAGGGGTGGCTTGCTTGGGGAAGGAGCCTGGGTGTGGGGAACAGCTGGTCTATATCTGAGAGGGTCGAGCAGATCTGGGGCAGGGGAGGCCAGCAAGGAAGTGCTCCACTTCCCAGATGACCCATTATTCTGGAGGGAGGGGAAGTAGACGTCTGTTAGCCAGGGATGCCAAACAAGGGTTGAAAGCAAAAATAGAAACACGTTGGGCTCTGTCTGGGAGGGGCGCTGAGTTCTGGTGGATCCGAGAGGCCTCTTTTGAGCCGTCTGCCGCTGACGCTGTGTTTGCTCGGCTCTGGGTATTTGCAGAGCATGTCACGGCCCGCACTCCTTCCCTCTGTGGGGAGAGACTTAGGTGTGGAGGATTTGTGACCATAAGCGCCCAGGGGCTGACAGCTGAAAGCCTTGAGCTTGTTCTAGGAGTCTTTCAGAAATTCTGTGCCTCCATGGCCACCCCTCACCCATACACTGTTGGCGCTTTCTGGATTGCTCTGGATTGGTCCAGGTCCCCACTCTCCTTGACCAGAACTCCCTCTGGCCCTGCCATGACCATGGTGGTTCCCACTTCCTGTCCCCCCATGAAGCTGGTCCCTGCTGAGAGGCTCTGGAATCATGCCTGGTGGCAAAAAGAGCTATTTTGAGCCTTCCCATTATGGCCTGGTGGGGAAGCGGGGTGTTTATCCCTTGTTGTTTTTTTGTTTCCTTCTTACGTAGTATAATCTGGGGTGGTGATGAGAACATTATCCGGCCCCACCTTCAAGGGCCCACTGGCAATTCCTGGCACTGTGTTTTACCACTGAATGGAGGGGGCAGGGGCAGAGGCAACTTTGGGCTCCATCCTTCCAATCCTGGAGTGCAGGTGGCACACATTGCCCATGTGGGGGTCACATTGGCCTGTGGAAAGCCTGGATTAGCAGGGGTGGGTGGTGGTGGGCTGCTCCCCTTTGGCTATTTGTTTCAGCTGGTGGTGGCTTTTGATGCCCTTGCCAGAAAGCTGGCTCTCTCACTGTGATGGTGGTGTTTGCACCCTGCGGGAAGTCTGCGATCCTACTCCGGCCTCCCTATCCCCTGACTTGGTGCTTGGAACTTGAGCCTGTGTTCTTAGCTCTCTGCAAGGGGCTCCTGGCATGATCAGGTGAAGTGCCTTCCTCTGGCTTCTCCTGTCTTTTGGGCTGCTCCAGATCCTCCCCATCTCCCTGGCTGCCCTCTGGGGGAGCCTGCAGGTGGCAGAGCCTGCCAGTGGCACAGCGGCAGGTGCTATAGAGAGCTCCCTTGGCAGGGCGGAGAGAGCTTTCTCCTTATGGAGCAAGAGTCTGTCAGGACACAGGGGACATCTGGGCCTTGGGTGAATTGTTCCAAAGAATTCAAAACTGTTGGGAGCCTAATTGGCAGAGCAAATGAAAGTACAATAGGTAGCCAAAGCTATTAATCACTAATTATCTTCTAAATAAGGTAATTAATGGGTATGCAAATGGCATTTTGTGAGATACCAGCAGGGTCTTCAAAAAGCACATCCTTCCCAAAGCAACTGGTTTGGCCACCTGGGCCCTGCTTGGAGACCTGAGTTCTGTCTCCTAAAATGCTAGATGTGACACTGATGAGCTGTGCCACACCCCTGCCCACTCATACCCTTCCCTGTAGAAGCAGGCGCAGTGACAGTAGGTGCGGTGACAGACTGTTTCCTTCTCTGAGCATCAGTTTTCTTCCCTGTAAACAGGGGTTACAAGCTGACTTCTTTGGGCCACTGCAAAGCTGATAGGAAGTGGAGGTTGTGGGCATCTTGCAGTAGTATCAAATGTTGTACAGCATTTAGTGTTCATTGTGAAAATATCCTTAAGGTTATTTGCTGCAACCTCATTGACTATGCTGAGTGCCATCTGTGGTTTGGGGAAGAGTCCTGCCTGTGGCTAGTCTTATTGCTATGTTTGGGACTAGGTCAAGGCTTAGTTTGTAACCAGAACTATGGTCAGATGTGTGGCTTGGTTTGGAATTGAGGTTGTGGCTCCTCTGTGGCTGAGATCATGGTTTGGTCTGTGGCCAGAGCTGTGGGTCTATCCATAGCTGGGCTGAAGATTCCAGAGATAGTTGAAGTCAAAGTTTGGGTAATGACTCTTCTCCAGGACCTGAGTTGGTGTCAGGATGATTGTGTACCCTGAAGCCTCTGCTTCAGCCCTTGAGTGTTACACGTGCGCTCACACAACTGCCTCATTGTGTTGGAAGCTGGTTCCTTCTTGGCTGTCAGCTTTAGAGACTGGGGGCAACAGCAGATAGACCTTCCGGGGCTCCTGGCGGTCCCCTCAAACGGCCCCACACAGAGCTCATCAGTGGCACATCTAGCATTTTAGGAGATAGTTAGGACTGTTTCTATAGCAACCAACCCCCAACTGGCACTAGTTTCCTTCAATAATGCCTTTTTCTGGAAGCAGCTTCTCCTGGCCCTCATCCTCACTGGGTGGCGTCATAGCCCCTTCAAGGCTGGGTATGGGTTGGCTGACTCTGGGCTGTCATGCCCAAGCGTCTGACCCAGAGAAGAGCATGCCCATGGGATGTTCCCCTGAGAGGGGCCTTCCTGAGTTTTGCCCTGGACTGGACCATGTTGAATCTTAACAAGAGCTTTCTCTCTCCAGCCCTGAGTTAGGAAAGGGTACAGCCCCACCGAAGATCCTTACCAGGTGTGTCTGCCCAGGGTGGTGGTGCAGAGGGGAGACTCAGCCCAGTGGAGAAAGCAGATAAGGACCTGGTGCAAATAAGGGTTAGGTAACTTAAACTTTGGGGGGCATATATGACAACCCCCAGAGCTGTGACAGAAGGGATGCCAGAGGGATCAGTCCCATGAGAGCGGGCAGGGAAGAGGAGGGGTCTGGGGAGAAATCGCCACATAGGAAAGAAGCAAAAGAAAAGCCCTCAGATAATCCTGAGTTGGTATTTTATGTAATAAACCCTTTTATAGCATTGATGGGGTATGAGGCACTTTGCTAAACCTTTCTCATATATTCATGTAAACCTTGTTGCTACCCAATGCAAATATGATTGTCACCCCATTTTACAGATGGGGAAACTGAAACAGAGCCGTTTAGCATCATTTCCAAAGACTGCTCATCGGAAAGCATGCGAACTGAGACTGAAGCCAAACTCATGGTGGTGAAACAGTGGTTCCCTTGAGGGAGGGGATGGTGGGCTCAGGGGAGGACGAGCCTCCAGAAGTGGCCTGCGCAGTGACTCGGCTGTCTGCAGAGCCTCACCCAGGCTCTGCAGCGCTACACACTCCACATGGTTCCTTTGGACTTCTGGGGCCACAGGCAGGAGTGAAGAGCAGACACGTGTGATTATACCTGTGCCGGTGTGGGGGCTGCAGTCTCTGTGTGTGCATGGGGCCCTCACTGCCCATCAGGAGCAGAGGCTTCATCATGTCAATCATGTTGAGTGGCCGGAGGTAGACCCAGGTGCGTGCTTGCTAAGCATGCCATTCTCATGCCTGCATGCATGCCTCTGTGTGTGCATGTAAGTATGAAAGAGAAGGCGGGAGGCAGGGAGAAGAGAGAGGGGCCGAGAGAGAGAGAGACTGTCCAGCGAGCCAGCAGCTCTGACAAAGCTGTGCACTTACCTACCCTCTCCTTCTCTGAGTTGCAAGTTGCTCTGAGAGCTGGCACAACCAGGACAAGTTTCAGACACAGCCTCCAGCAGGGCTGGGCCCTGAGCTGGCCACAGTCACCAGCCAACAGGACAGCAGGTGTGGGTGCCAGCACAGTATTGTGCAACCCCTGGCCATTCTCAGGGCACTTGTTTCTCCCTGGGGGCCTGGAAGTTTGTGTGTGTGTGTGTGTAATTGCCCCAAAGTCATGGCTAACAGCAGACATCCTCATTCTCTCCCTTGCCCTGACATACTAGGCTCCTTTCTTGTGGAGACAGTTCCAGATCCAGCTTCCTGAAAATGTTGCCACTTCTGTGGCCCAGGTCTCTCCTTCCCTCCCATTCTGCCTCATCTTGGGCAACTCTGCCCAGCTTTTCCTTTGAGGATCATCTTGGGTCTCCTCCCAAGAAGGCTTCTAGGGCCCTCCAGCTGCAAGATCCCTGCCTCTGGTCAATATGGCCTACACCTACCTGCTGAGACCCTGCTCAGACAGCTGTGACCTGTGTGGAATTTAGCACAAGGACCCCACTGCCTGCTTCTCTGTTCTCCTGCGCTCTGTGCAGTACACAGTGCAAGGCTGGCACTCCTAAGGGCAGGGACTGTTCCAGCTCCTCTCTGTCCCCTACTTCTTCCTCCCAGGCACCATCTGGCCAGAGATCTGGCCCTGGAAGTGCTGGCCAATGCCTTTATTCCTCATCTTGCTGAGCCAGGGCTTTCCTTGTGGTGAAATATTTTCTTTCTGACAAGGCTTCTGAGCACAGGGTGGTGTCGCCCTTCAGGTGGGCATTTTGCCCTTAGGCTTGGGCTGCCTTGGGTAGGACAGAGCATTCACAGAAGCCCCCTTTCTGTCTGCGTGTTTGCCCATCTGGATATTCCTGTGTCAGTGGGAGCCAGGGCCAAGATGATGTCTTGGTTACTTTTCTCTCATTGCTGACACCCAAAATGAAGGAAGGAAAGGTTTATTTACTTCACAGTTTGTGGAGGTTTCAGTCCATAATCAGCTGGCTCTAAGGCATGGTGGCATGGCATGGGGCAACACTTCAAGGCGGCAGAAGACAGCAGAAGCAGCAAGAACAAGCCCCTTTTCCCCCCTTATATTGTAAGCAGGCTACCCTCATCTGGGATGGGAGTGTAACATTCACACCATCTCCCTGCCCTCCTCTTGCCCAGGATGAGGATGTTTATGAAGTGAGGACCCTGGCTACTTGCTGAGTGGCTTAAACTTCTAAACTTCTTAAGTTGACACAATGTATGAACCATTACAATCCACCCTTGTCAACTTGGCAACTAGACACATTTCTTTAGACTGGTTTCCAGATATAAAGACATGCTTATTCTTAACATTCACAACTTGAACATTATAGCACAGGTTTAACAATCCCTTAGAACAAGTGTTAAGTCTATCAACATTATATTACCTTAGAACCATAACATTTCTCCCCCGCCCCTCAAAGACTCATGCACATCCCTTTTTGAAAAAGGCATTTGGTCCATCTGCAAGAGTTATCAAAGTCCTAATAGTTTCAGTATCGCCAGAAAGTCCAAGTCCCAAGTCTCCTCCAAAATATAAGGCAAACTCTTAGCTGCAAATGAAAACAAAGTTAAACACTTCCAATATTCAATGGCACAAGATAAACATTTTCATTCCAAAAGTTACAAATGGGAATACAAAAGATTGGTACCAAAGTATGTCCAAAATCCAGCAGGGCAAGCCAGGTGTGATGGTACACGCCTTTAATCCCAGCACTCGGGAGGCTGAGGTAGGAGGAGCATTGTGAGTTAGAGACCGGCTTGGGCTACAATGTGAGTGCAAAGGCGGCCCGAGCTACATAGTGCAACCCTGCCTCAAAGAACTAGGGCTGGGAGTTTGGCTCAGTGGCTTAAGCACCTGTCTGGCAGGTGCGAGTTTGTGAGTTGGATCCCCGGTGCTGAAAAAAGAAAAAAATCCAGCAGGACAAACGTTAAGTCCTGTAGTTCCACATCCAGCATCTGAAACAATCTGTAGCAAATTGTGAGCCCCAAAAGATTTCAGTGACTTCACTCCTGTTACTTCTGGTGGTCACAATTCCCACAGCTTCTCTCTTAGGCCTCCTTTGCTCTCTCTCCTTGCAGCTTTCCTTAGAAAATGCACATTCCTGGCTTTTCCAAATTTCTGGAGTCTCCACTGCACCTTCAGCTTTGCACTCACAGCTTTACACACTGCCCTCTCAGAGGTACACTGCTTAGCCTCCCATCTTCTGAATTTGAGGTGGAAGCCTTATTAACCCCAAAACTGTTGTATTTTGTATGCACCTAAAACCAGCACAATGTGCATGATGCCAAGGTCTACTGCCATTTGGCACAGTAGCCAGGCTTTCCTCTCTCTTGGCTGTAGGGATTGAGCACCTGAATTGCTGGGCACTCTATTTTTTTGAGACAAGGTCTCGTTATGCTGTTGAGGCTGGCCATGTGCTCACTTTGTAGCCAAGGATGGTCTCAAACTCACAGTGATCCTCCAGCCTCAGCCTCCTGAGTGCTGGGATTACAGGAATGTGCCACCATGCCTGGCTTTGCTGGGCACTCTGAATTCAATTCTGAGGAACAAATTTTCGATGCTGCCAACATTCGGGAACCTGATGTAGCTGTCACCATTCTGGGAAATGATACTCTCAGCTTTCTCCCCAAAGCAAAGTCCTTCACTTTTGCAGTTTTGAGACTGCAAAGGGTGGTGACTTGCTGCTTCTTGTGAGGCCCTCAGGCCATCTTTTATATTCTCCTGTTTCTTCTCAGCAGTTGAGATCTCCTCAGCCCTATCTTTGTAGTCCACAGCTTCCTGGAGTTTTGTTTCTGGCTAAACTCACATTTTAACTCACCCTGCTGAGCTCTTTGCTCTTGATTCTCAAAATAGATCTGGCTAAAAGCCCCCAACAATAGCCGTGCCACAGCCTCAACGTTCAACTGTCTTGAAATTTCTTCTGCCAGAGTAATTAGTCTGCCACCCTTAATCTCAGTCTCAGGCAAAGTCTCTGTACAGGAGCAAAATGTAGGCAAACTTTCTGACAACTCATAACACACATCACCTGGAGTCCAACAACCAATGCAGTCCTTCCCAGCAGAACCTCACCTGTTCCAAGTTTCCTTCCATGACAGGCCTTCCCTTACCTGGTCTGTCTCCTCTTTTACATTGTCACATCAATGGCTTCAGCCCTGTGGGTTTCTTTCTGCCTCTCAGAGATGCCAATCTCATGTCCAATCTGCCTTTGTGGTTCTTTCATCCAGGAAGGCCACTGTCCACACACTCTGCCTGTCCATCCTGCATGCATCTGCGCATGAGTGGGAGTGCGTATTCACGTATGCACATATCTAGTGCGACTTGGTATTTCTCACCATTCAAGCTGCAGGTCACTTGGCATCCCTTCCCATCAGTCTTCCTTTCAGATCCCTCTCCAGACACTGTTCATTGTTCTTTTTTATCTTTGAAATATGACGTTTGCCATTTGCTAGAAAATCAGTACATTGGAGGAGAAGGAGGAGGGAGCATTGCCCATCCAGAAGCCACATGAAGACTGCTTCTTATCATACCCATTTTTGCAGGTTTTTCTTTCTGTAAGTATATACAACTGGGTTCCCCCCAGATTGTTTTGAGCAGTCCCTGTGTAAGGGAAGGGATGACCTCAGATCTCTCTTAAACAAATTTAAGAGTACACATTTGAAAACCAATGCAGGCAAGCTGTTTAAAAGCAAGGCGAATAACAGCAAACAAGATTAGACATGCATTTGGGAAGACATTCAGGTATATAGTTTGACCACAAAGGAGAGTCATAGCAACAAAGATTTACCAGAGAAAAATGTTAGCTGTGAATTGGAGGTGAAAGGGAGACACCATGTTGGTCCAACATTTATAACTAGGATGGGTGACCAAGTGCTTTTGAGGAGTAAGTCTAAGTTCCCTGGTCACTTTTCCTCTGTAGACACACAGACCTATACATGCGTGCCTGTCCAGTCTTTCAACTGTAACGACACAGTCAGAGACACTTGTGGGAGGAGGAGGTGGCAGAAGAGGGAAGGGAGACGTCTGAGTTCTCCCTAGCACTTGTCATGTGGAAATGACTTTGGCTGTGTGCTTGACATGTGATTTGCCAGCTTTGGCCAATAAAAAGTGAGCAGAGATGTGCCATTTCCGGGCAGGAGCATTTAAGATGAGGCGTGATTTTCTGTGTCCTCCTCTTTTGCTTCAGAAGACCTTGGCATCTCATGGTGAGAGGGTGACATCTTAACATGATGGTCCTGTTGCATGACCAAGGTGAACAGAGCCATCTTCTGAGTGTTGTGTGAGTGAGAAACAAGCTGTTGTTGCTGTAAACAGCTGACATAATTTGATACCACAGTTCAACTTATCTCATGCCGACTGATACACTTTGTCAGCTTGGTGAAGACTTAGCCAGTAAAGGAGAAACTTTTAGAGCTTTCAGTGATAACAAATAGCCTGCTGTAGCACATGTGCCGTAGGTTCACCACCACTGCTCCTAGCTACCTCCAACCTCAATGTTAATCAATGCAAGATGGACCTACTCACTTCTACTGTGTAGAACTTCCTCAGGGTTTTGGGAACTTAACTAAAAGCATCAAAGTGGGTGCACTTGGTGAAGTCTGAGGCCCCAGAGGGAGAGGGCACAGACATGCAGGATGTGATTGACTCTGAGTCCAAGTGTGTCTGGGGCCACCTTCTTCATACTGGGACACTGTTGCAGGCTTGGCTAACAACTGTGCTCCTTTCAGCAGGTGGCCCTTCCCCGGGCGGCGGTGCCCCCTGGCACCTTCGGAATGTCCTCAGCGATTCAGTGGAGAGCTCGGACGATGAATTCTTTGATGCTAGAGGTGAGTGAACTCCATCCTCACACCTGGTGGGGTGATCTCCCTAGAAACCCAAAAGAGGGTTCTTGGTGGGAATTAGTATTCCTCCCGACGCAGACTTGCCCAATATGAGAGCCCAAGAGCAGAAGCTCGGTATCCATCCATCCACTCTGAAATATTTGTTGGGCCCCTAATATGTTCCAGGAGTTGTGCTGGGAGCATAAGACACTGTGGACTCCAATGAGCATGGTCACTGCCCCCATCAGCTTATAGTCTACTGGAAGAGCAAACCCCAGACTGTGACACAAAGGGAAATGGTGATGGAGATAGTGATATCAAGTAAAAAATACTGGACCAGCTGTTATGAGAGAGAATGATGCAAGGACACCTACACTGGTGTGGGTGGGAGCTGGGTAGGTGAGGAGGGGAAGAGAGGGCCTTCTAGACAGACGAGAGAAGGTATAGCAGCCCTGGAGAAGAAAAGACTAGGGTGCATTTTGGGCTCTGAAGGAAGACCTTGTGGCAGTGGGGTGGTGAGCAAAGGGAAAGGAGTGAGAAAGAAGGCTGCACAGTCTGTAGTGACAGTGGCATGCAGGTGACTTCTGAGATCATCCTCATAGATGGGAGGGGATCCGGAATGTTAGAGGTGCCCTCACAGTGATCAGGGGAGGACCTATGGGGTGGACAGTGGGCAGAAATTAACTCTATGTCAAGGCAGAAATGAATGAGGGTTAAGCTGGGTTGAAAGAACTAGACTGTTAGATGGGGCACTAAGTAGGGTGGGCGTATCAGGCAGAGAACCGTGTGAGCCGACCTCTGGCGGTGTGTGCACACAGGGCAAATGTGTGGGCAGCAGGAGGCAAGTCAGTCTGGAATTTAGGCCCAAAGACCCTCACTAGCCATACTGAGCTGGGCTGGGTGGGACGGGGAAGAGCACTGATGTTCTGCTCCCCAGCCCAGGGTGTCCCCAAGTCCCCACTCTGCGAGGTCACCACATCAAAGGTGTTGGGTTACTCCCAACATGGGGCCAGCTTTGAAACACCTGGCAAGGAATCTTGAAAGACAAACAGAAGAAGTGCTAGGAAAACATCTGGACCCAGAGCAGGACACGTAGGACAGGGTCTCAGCCATGCCTTGGGCTTATTCTATGATATCGGGCAGACATTCCTTCTCTTCTGGGCCTCATTTTTCCTATCAGTTCTGTGCCTCCCCAAATGGAGAATACCTGGTTTGGATGACTTTATAGGGAAGTGTGGCTGGGGTGGAGAGCTGTTCCTGCTCAAGCTTCCCCCATTCTTGGCTGTGGGTGGAAAACCCCCTCCTGGCACCGTCCCTAAATCAGGCCATTGGAGGCCCATTTTCTATCTCCCATTGGCGTTTAATGGAGAGGCTGCTGGGGCTGTTTCTCCATGGCAACTAACCCACAGTGTGACAACAACAGCTTCAATATTTTGATGCTTAGAAGACTTTTATTTAAAACAGTGCTGTAGTTCATCATGGCTCTGCATTCCCAGCTGAGATGATGGCTTGAGATGGGAGGCAGGTGTTCAGGGGTGGCGCGAGGGTCAGCTCTGGCCCTGGGGGCCCTGTTCACCTGCTTTCCCTGCCTGTCGCTGTGGATCCTTCTTGTTCCCTCCCTGTTGGTTGCTCTCTTTGTCTCCTCTTCCTGATCTCACTGTGATGAAATTGGCCTTATCCCTCATTCTCTTCTTCTTGTTGGCTCCACGTTCTAGTCTCTCCTTTTTGTCCTGTCACCTCTTTCTTTTCTTCTCTTCACTTTTCCAGAGCCCCAGACTCTCTCTCTGGAATGTGGCCTCCAACCCAGATCATTTCAGAGCTGGGAAGCCCCTCAAGGTCTTTCAATCCAGCTGATTTTACACGCTGGGAAACTGAAGCAAGAGAAACTTGTTCAGGGCCACACGAGAGGCAGAGCAAGGACTACAGTCCCACTGTCCTTCCTTCACTCTTTCAGCATGTACTTACTGAGCATCTCCCCATCGAGTTCCCGGCACTGGTCTCAGTGTACAGGAACAGAGACCACAGCTGCTTAAAAAGTTACCATCCTTAACTACCACCCCTGTCACTCCTGGGCAGTTACCTAAGGAAACACTGGGCTGTGAATGTTCCAGCAGTTTCCTTAAATTCTAGCCCCAAACTTAATGTACGTCAATGAATGAACGAAAAAAGCAAATTGTGGTACAAAAAGGAACAAACTGACAGTATTTGCAACAGTCTGGACACATCTCAAAATATTCACACTGAGTGAAGAAAGTCAGACTGAGACAGAGCCTACACTGTAAGAGTCCATTGATGTAAAACTCTAGAAATGCCAACTAACCAGTACTGACAGATGAGGACTGGTAGTCTCCTAGGGCAGAAAGTGTGGGAAGGAGGCAGAAAAAACGCAGGAGAAAACTTCCGTGTCGGGGGGTGGTGGTGATGGGTATACATTCACTGTCTTGATTGGGGTGATGATTTCACAGGTGTTTACATAGGTAAAAGCTTATCAAACGGTGCATTTTAAATATGCTTAGCCTTTTCAGTGTCCATTATGACTCTAATGCTGTTAAAGGACAGGGCCCCTTCCCCTCTACCAAAGGGAATGTGATAGAGCGATTGGGTGACTGAAGGAGGTCCGCAGAGGAGGTGGCCTGGGCCAAGCACTGAATAACAAGATGTGAGCCGTATGTGGATCTGGATCTGGGAAAGGGTGTTCTGGACAGTGGGAACAGCCAGCGTGGAGTGTCTACAGGAGGAATGAGATTGATATCTTTGGGAAAGCAGCAAAGTTGGTGTGCCCTGAGGAAGCAAGGAGGAACCCCAGTGCAGCTGGTCCACTGTATTAGCAGCAGGGAGATGTAGGCCCAGGTGCCTGGGTCGTAGAAGACAGTTAGCATCCTTGGCCGTGCTTTTCTGTCCAGATTGGCCCAAGGCACCCCTGTCCCTGTCCCAGAGAAGGTCAGACCTCAGAACTCAGAATCTCATGTGTGAGATGGACCTGCCAAGGGGAACCATGCTTGAACCTTGAGTGACCAAGCTGACTGTGTGTGATGAAGACTTCTGGGTGATAGGAAACCTAGCTGGAAACCACTGCTTAGAAGAGCTTCGTAGGCCAAGGAGGGAGGCTAAACTGTTAGGAAGCCCAGCTTTCATAGGGTTTCTGCCTATGAGATGCTAAACTCTAGAGTGAAAGTGAAAATGTCTTTGGAAGTCTCCATCCTTAAAAGGATAAAAGACTGGATGCAAGTGGCCGCTTTGGCATCAGATGACTTTATTTGGGATCTGGTTGGCTATGTCAAGCACAGGTCACTTTATGGTCTGTTTCTCTGATAAAATGTGTCTTGCTTTGAAAAAGATCAGATGCATCCTTAACTTTAATTTTCCTGTTAAATACAAAGCACACTCCAATTAGAGTTTTAAAACTAGCCTACATCTAGTACCAACAAAGGATTTTGCCATGCACTTAACTACTTAAAGTACCTTGAATTAGCAGGCAAGAGATCTGAATTCTTGGTCCAGTCCTGTCCCAGAGGTTCTGTCTGACTGTGGGCCAGTTACGCAGCAATGCTTTTGCATCAAGATGCTGGACTTGACCTTGAAGGTTCTTTATAGCTCCAAACATTTCATGGAGCACCCAAGTGACCTTCCAAGGCCCTGTTGGCCACAGTGTTCAAGCTGTTTCTTCACTTTGGTGGGAAATACTTGTTTTCTTTTGGTTTTTCCCTCTAGTATCTAAATAGCAACACCTCGCTTCATGAATATGCATAAGCAGGAGTAAAACATTGACAGGTGCAGTATGGGAATGGTAGTGGTAGTAGTGGTGGTAGTGATGGTAGTAGTGGAGCCAGAGTTAATTTTCAGGGTACATGTAGCCTTGGGTACTTAACCAAGAGCAAAACATGGGGCTCCCTCTGCAAGCTGGGAAACTCCTGCCCTCATCTTCCCTGTTATTCTCTGTTCCCTGGCTCTCATTGTCCCATCTTGGCTGATCATCTCCTTCCCCTGCCTGGTCTGAGGCTGGGGCATGTGTAGCTGGATGCTGGGCGCACAGTTTGCTTATGGCTCCTACTCCTGGTTTCCCATAGCAATCAGTAGAGGTAGGTGATGAAGGGATAAATAATCCCATTTTATGGACAAAGACTTGAGGCAAGGTTGGATCTCACAGAGAATAAGGAACATGCTCCAGTTATCCTCCTGGACTGGGCTTTTGCTGTGATCACATGGTTTTCCACGGGTCTTTCAATGGGGGAGAAGGGGAGCAGACGAAGTGGGGTCAGAGGACCCATGTCTTCATTAAGGTTGTGCCATTGACTGGTTGCTGTCTGACATCAAGCAAGTGTTGAATCTTTGAGCCTCCAACTTTTCTGAAAAATGGCAGTATAGAATGGTTTGTCTCATGAGCGGAGAGGAAGGAAACCACTGTGGAAACTGGATGGTTGCTGCCAGGCAGTGGGGTCATCACAGAAGTAAACTGCAGGCATGTTATCCCCACCCCCCCACTGCTTTTCCCCTACCAAGGGAGGAAAGTGGAGACATGAATGACATGGAGAGAGCCCCAAAGGCTTCTGGGCATGGGCTGAGTGGGGACCACCACAAGCGATGGAGAGAGAATGGTGGTGATGGCTGTAGGTGGAGGACTGGGGTGGGGAATGTTAAATGGTGCAAGGTGAAGGCACTTTTGTCCCAAAGGCACCACAACAGTGCACACTGAGGTCCTTGGAAAGAGTGTCCCAGGTGTGTGGCCCTGATAATGGGTGGAAGTGGAGGGTCCACCTGGAGGGGGTAACCCAGTCCTTGCCTCCATGTGCTGGAGGTGAAGCCTTCTTGTACAGGACAAGTTGATTCTCCAAGTCCTAAAGACTCCACAGAAACCAAGGCCCTGGGAGAAGGAAGGATTTCCTCAGGACTCTGGAGGTTGTACTTTCGGGGTAGGTCCAGGCTTCAGCCAGGGTCAGAGTCAGGTTGAGGTCAAGGCCATAATGTGGTGTTTGTGGGTGAGGCTCAGCCTAGAGCTTAGTCTGGGCAGGGGCTGAGGTGTAGGGGAGTGACACAGATGCTAAAACCATGTCCACATCAGAGGTCACTGGAAAGTGAAAATCGGCTTGTAGGTAACAGTTACAAAAGATGAAAAGCAAAGTCAACACCCAGGAATGTTGTCCAGATGCACCCTCTGTGGCCTTAGTGGTTCCTGTGAGGGGGCAACGGTATAATGAGGGAAACAGAAGTGGAGTTGCAGAGCTGAGCCACAGGGCGCATCTGCCTGAAGGACTCAAAAAGAGACATTCAGCTGGCTGCCTGTGTTTGTGTGTGTGTGTGTGTGTGTGTTCTCAGGGGATAAACCCATTGTTGCCAGACTGAAAATCTGAGGACTGAATATGGAGACTGGGGGTCAGAGAGAGTCCTAGAGGACAGGAGGGTGAGTGTGAGGGAGAGAAAGGACATCTGAGAGATGGGGTGCAGGGCAGCTGCAGAGATAGGGATGGGTGTTGGGGCTTGGAGAAATGTGAGAGAGCAGAGTGAGAGGAGCACAAGTGAGAACACAAACACACACACACATGCACACACACAGCAAAAGAGAAGTGGAGACTTAAGAAAGACAGTGACCCAGAGCAGAAGGCAGAGGGACAAAACCAGAAGGGCCAGGGAAGCCTTGCGTGGGGTGGGAACCGTAAGGAGCAGGAACTCAAGTACAGAGAAACTCAGAGAGTAAGAGGGCTGAAAAGAGAGGCTTATTCACTCCGAGGGTAGGAGAGGGGCACAAGGATGAGCAGAGAGCCAGGGAGCATGAATGAAGCTTGAGTAACTGAATCAAGAGATGGAGAACTCAAGGCAGTTTCAGGCTGATCCTGCTTATCCCATCTGGAACTGGGACAGAAAGTCATAGATCGGCAATGGCAAGATTGAAACCCAGAGAGAGTGTTAGGGAACCACACCACGTGCTGCTGCTGGTGGTAATGTGATGGTGGTACCCTGACATGACATGGTCTCCATCTGTGCTTTCATAGTGTGCTTGGAGCTCTTGTGAATATGTGACCTGCCTCTTCTCATTTAACCCTCACAGCTATCCTGGATATAGACACAATTCTGGTGTCATCTTGTAGACAAGGAAACTAGGTTTATAAGGCTTGTCCAAGGTCATATAGTTGACAACTGTGGGTCCAGAATTGAAAATAGTCAATCTAATACTGAAACTGAACTTTTAACCTCATTACAATTCTTCTTCCCCAAGAATAATGCCACTGTACCCTCATGGCACATTTTGGCTTGTATAGTTTTGTTTGAACTTACTTATTGTGTGTACCCATGGTGGCTAGCTAGAAGGAGTTAGCACTAGAGATGCTGTTGCCATTTAAGGAATAAGAAAACAGAATTAGGTGATGGATGTGAGCACAAACCTCACAGGTAGCATAATCTTCACTGGAACTGGGTCAGAGCTCTTCCCAGGGCAGAAAGCTGCTGTTAGGTGTGAACTTGTCCACAGACCAGGCGTCCCAGGCTTAGGAAACTAGGTGTATGTTTGATGCTTGGCTGGAGTGCTGAGCAGTCAATGCGGAATGCCCAAGGCAAACTATCAGGAAAGCAGGATTTCAGGACTCTTGAAGTAGTACATCTGGGTTTGAATCCTGGCCCTAGCCAATGTGCTTTGGTAAGAATTACTCAACTACTCTGTGCCTCAGTTTCCTTGTCTATAAAGCAGACAATAATAATTTTTCTTTTTAGTATTGCTATTAGCATTGAATTAATAGTAGTAAATCACTTATACCAATCTCACAGGGTACTAAGGGTTTCAAAAGTGTTGTTAAGTCAATTAAAGAAATAAATAAACTAAGAATGTGAGAGGCGTCCCAGCTAGGAATGGGGTCTGAATTAATGAGCTTGAGTGAATCAGAACGCTGGACAGCTCCCAAGCTTTCTGTTCCCATCTGTTGGGTAAAAGTTCTTTCCAATGAAACTGGTGTTCCTTCCTTCCTTCCTTCCTTCCTTCCTTCCTTCCTTCCTTCCTTCCTTCCTTCCTTCCTTCCTTCCTTCCTCTCTCTCTCTCTCTCTCTCTCTCTCTTTCTCTCTCTCTTTCCTTATTTATTTAAATTTGGGATCAAACCCAAGGTTGCTCTACCACTGAGCCACACTTTTGGCCCCTTTGTATTTTTATTTTTTACCTTTTACTTTTTTTGGCAATGGAAAGAATTGAACCCAGAGCCTTTGCCTTAAGCTACATTCCCAGACCTTAAAAAATGTTTTTTGAATTTTAATGCAACACAAGTAGATATTAATGAAGAAAAATATAAAATATACTCTTTTTCTATGAAAAACTAAAGCAAAATTTTGTAGCAAAATAATTAGAGAATAACAATAGTTAATATCTTGTGTGTCATGATCTTAAAAGAGTAGCCAAAATGTTACTCAGACCTTTTTATTTTGAGACAGGGTCTTGCTAAGTCACTAAGTTTCTCAGACAGGGCTTGAACTTGCAATCCTTCTGCTTCAGCCTCCTGGCTTCATCGTTTATTCTTAATTATCATGTACTTGGAATCTGCCTCAATGCCCTTGATGTCTTTTCTCTGAAGGAGGGCAGAAAGTTCTTCCCCTGAAGACCTGTCTCTCTCGGAATGGAGAGGAGGAGGGGAGCGCCCATTACTATGAGTCTGTTCTTGAAGAAGGGTCCCTTTCAGGCTGTAAACCTATACCACATGTGTGTTTGGGGTAGGGGATGCAGGGACTTGTCTTCAGGGTGCTTTGGGAATATGGTTCTGCTCTCCCCTTACTCCAGAGCTGCTCTTGTCCTCTTAAACTCAGATTAACCCAAATCCTCTAATATGAAGAAATAACCACAATGATTATCTATGAACACTTAATATGCACTGAGACTTTTATATCAGTCATCTCATTTAATTCTCATAACTCTGTGAGTTGGACATTGCTAGGTGTGTTTTACTGATGAGAAAATTGAGTCTTGGAGAAGTCCAATAGCATTCCCAGAGAGAAAACGCTGTCAAGTGAGGAGGTTTGCCCTTTTTCCTCAAATACAGTCCTTCAGTAACCATTACTCTTGGTACAGGGATGGAGCCTTCTATGAGTTTTCAGCCTTTCTCATCACTGTCCTCTTGCTGCTTTCTTTTGCTGTGACATCTGCAGGTCCAATGGGTACAAGAATGATGTCTTTTTACAGTTTCCAGCTATAACTGCAGATTTCTTCAGTGATTAAAGTTTATCTCAATTCATGGACAAAACAGGTGTCTCCTGCTATCACAAATTCCTGTTTGGGCCACGCATACAGAACCCTTCCTGCTCATGCTCTTCTCTGCTTCTTCCCACAGAGGAGATGGCAGAAGGAAAGAATGCCATCCTCATCGGAATGAGCCAGTGGAATTCAAATGACCTGGTGGAACAGATTGAGACCATGGGGAAGCTAGATGAGCCTCAAGGTGAGATTCAGACTCTCTCATGATCAGGGCGTACACATAGCTATGTTGTATGGTGGGGGTAGGGCTGCCAGTTGGGGCTTGAACTTGAGTCTTCTATGAAGAGTCATCGGTTTGGGTGCCTTCCTTCATCGCATCCC
Organism: Dasyprocta punctata; assembly: GCA_004363535.1. Taxonomy (NCBI): domain Eukaryota; kingdom Metazoa; phylum Chordata; class Mammalia; order Rodentia; family Dasyproctidae; genus Dasyprocta; species Dasyprocta punctata. The sequence continues at coordinate 43,205 of RJWM01008610.1, read as the reverse complement.
TGAATTCTGTCACTTGTAAGAACTCTTTTGGGGACATCTTTGGGGTTTTAGGTAGTGAAACAACTTCAGGGTATTTCTATAGGGCTTCTTCTGTTTGTAGAATGACCACTTGGGATCATAGATAGTTAAAGGCAGGTGCTGGTCCAAGCTCCTTCCCATGCCAAGTCTGTGGGACTGGAATTTGTCTGGAGGAGCCTTTGAGCAGGGACAGGAGCTGAGGTCTTAGGGCAGAAGGACAGCAGTGGGGATCTGGACTTCTTTCGGCTGAGCTGTTGAAGGAAGAGTGTATGGCTAAAGATTCATCCAGTGAAAACTTTTTATGAAGGGACTTTGGGCCAAGTACTTGATCAGCAGATAAAATAGGCTTATATTTTCAGGCATCCAACCATCTATGCATTTGTCTATTTTAAAAATCAGCAGCAGAATGTGTATAGAACATCTGTTGTGGGTAAGTGCTTGGCAGGAGGGATCATAAGTCATTCAACTGAGGCTTCTGCCTTGTGACTCAGGACACATTGTATGTCAAGACATAGGCATCAGGCATAAGCTGAGAGTTGGCCCAGAGAAATGAGGCAAGACTTTTAGAAGGAGTCAGGAGAGAGGATCAAGGTGATGAGCTCAGGCTTTGAAAATCAAGTGGAGGATATAGTTGAGGAGGTCATAAAATCTGGGTTGACTTATGGGGATCTGAGACTCAGAGATCCTCAACTGAGGGTTAAATTTGATTAATGTGGCATTGGAATGAGATCCAGAGCCACAACTAGAACCCCATCTAAGATGCTAACTTTTGAACCTGTAATCCTCAGGCCCATTTTCCCCCTACGCTCTGTAATACTCTTTTTCCTTTCTTTTTTTCCTAATGGTCTTGTCTTGTTAGTGTTGCTATGACATAATACCTGACACTGGGTAATGTATAAAGAAAAGGGGTTTGTTTGACCCATGATTCTGGCAGCTAGAAAATTCAAACAGCATGACATTGGCCACTGGTGAGGGCCACTGTCTGTGCCACAGCATGGCAGGTAGCATCACAGGGTGGGAGCAGGTGAGAAAGTGGCAAGTAGTATGAGCAGAGGAGGTTACATGGCAGGAGAGGAAGGCGGAAACCAGCGAGGGGCTAGGATACCTCCCCGCTCTTCTTCTTCTTCTTCTTCTTCTTCCTTTTCCACTTCTTCCTCTTCTTCCTTTTCTTCCTATTCTTCCTCTTCTTCCTCCTTTTCTTCCTCTTCCTCTTCTTCTTTTCTCCTCTTCTTCCTCTTCTTCTTCTTCTTCTTCTGCTTCTGCTTCTGCTTCTGCTTCTTCTGCTTCTCCTGCTTCTTCTACTTCTTCTTCTTCCCCTGTAGTGCTGGGGATGGAACCCAGGGCCCTGTGCATACAAGGCAAGAATTCTATCACTGAGCCACATCCCCAGCCCCAGGCTCCCTCTTCGTATCATAACTTGCTCTCATAGGAACTGACCCACTCCTTTGAGACCTAACTCACCCTACAAGACCAGCATCAATCTTTTCACAAGGGCAGTTGTGACCCAATCAGCTCCAATTAGGCCCCACCTCTTAAAGGCCCTACCACCTCCCACTATTGTTATGTTGGGGACCAAACTTCCTGCACATGAACCTTTGGAACAAACTGCATCTAAAACATAGCATTCATTTCTTCTTCTCCTTCCCTTCTTGGCTTCACCTTTCCATAGTCATGGACTGAGCCAGAGTTGCTAACCGGTCAAGGCTATACTACTAGGAGGTAGCCAATCAGATGGTCCTGGCCCAGTCCAAGAGGATGGCCATCTTGCCCTAGCATCTGCTGCACTCCTTATCCCTGATCTCTGCCTCCTTGGTTCAGAGTCCTTCCCATGCCAAAGCACCCATCCTGATAAATGGACAAATCTGGTACAATTTTCCTATTTTATAAATGAAGAACTCAAGAAAAGCTACGTTTTGCCCATAGGTTTCCTCAGTCCCCGATTCCCAGGCCAGGGCCTGTCCTCCCAGATGAGACTGAAGCTTGGCATGGTTTGGGCCCCATAAAGTTTAGGCCCAAGAAACCCAGAGACTTATAAGGAAAAGCATCCGGAGCCACTGTCACATCCAAGGAAGAGCCAGCTCAGCACCTGATTCCCAAAGCCAATCCAGAGGCAATATTCTCTCTCTTTTTTTTTTTTTTGGCAATGTTCTCTTGATAGCCATGTATTTACACATAGGTCCTTGGCACCCCACAAACCCCCGAAGAGACTGTGGATTCCATATCCCACTCCCTGACCATGCTTAGTACCATGGAAAGACAAACCCAGATTTGTGCTCACTACTCATCTGGCCATCTTTTCCTTGCTCCCACCCCCACTTGTCTGCTAAGGAATATATGACTCAGACGCAGTGTGAGCTCAGAAGGGGCTCAGAAGGGGCTGAGCAGGAGGCAGTGTGAGGTAGGAGGGCGAGAAGGAAGCAGAGAAGGAAGCAGAAGGGGAGGCCACGGGAGAGACAGAAACAACAGCCTTGGAAGGCGAGAGGTTTGAGTTACAGCTTCAGCCTTGCCACTTTGTGGCTTTGTGACCAAGGAAAGTCACGTTCTTTCTCTGACCCTCAGTTGCTTTATCTGCAGAGTGGGATACTAATTACAGTTATGAGAATGAAATGAGACAATGCTTACAAAACACATTCAATATCAGTTAGTTACAATGCTGGAGGAGGAGAATAAGAGCAAACGATCTCACACAAGAACAGCTCTACAAAATGTTTTGTGGTGCTGATATTCAATTGCATGAGGGCCTTTGCTTGCCTGAGACTGAGAATTGATGTTGTGTCCTCCTAGCTCAGAATAGGAAAAAGGAGGCAGGAAATAAAGATTGGAGAAGAGCAAGTCAGCCAGATTTCCAGGGTCTTCTGTATCCCATTTCCCATGAATTCATAATGCGAAATCCTGCGACACAACAGAACACTCAGATTAATTTCTTTCATTTCAATAATCGTTTAAGGAGTTCCCACAGGGGCCCAGTCCTGTACTGGATGTGGGGGAAGTAAAGATGAACGGGGTGGCATTGCTACTCTGTAGGCGCCTGTAGCAGAGCCAAGGTAACTCTGCAATAAGACAGGCTGAGCAAAGCCCCGGAAGAGGGAGACTACGGGGAATATTTTGGGGGGAGGAAATTCTGAAAACACTTTGCTGGAAAAGGCTGCAATCCAAATTGGTGGCATAAACAGAACTGATGCTTCTGCCTCCTTCAAGTTCCCTGCCCTTAAATTAAACACAGGGACAGCGTCTCACGGTGGACATTCTGGCCAGTTGTATTTCCTCCATGAGTGCCTAAGATGCCTCCCTCAAAAACCTCTCTCCTGGGCTCCAGACCCTTAGTTTTGCTGGCATCCTTCCTGGATGTCATAGAGACTCCTCATGCTCCACAAATTCCTGATAGGGCCGACCTTTTTCCTCTAAAACCTGAATTGTGTTTTTTTTATTGGTACCAGGAATTGAACTCAGGATGTCATTCTTGCCAGGCAGATGCTGTGCCACTGAGCTAAATCCCCAGCCCTGACTTGTGTTTTATAGTGCATCTTTCCTCTCCTTACCTAGTCAAATCATAGGTCACATGACACTTTCTGGCTGTTCTGATAACTTTGGCTCTTGAGGACGCTGATCGGGGTAGTGTGTGCATGCGTGTGTGTATGCATATGCATGCCAACCATACCATGTCAGTTTTGCTTCTTCATTGTTTAGTGAGAACTCGCCTTGGTCACCCACGTTTCTTTTCTGTGGGAGTCTGGTGCTCTGCATTGGACAAATGTCCTCGGTCATAGAATTGGTCTTGTGTTTCTTTCTGCTGGGCTAGAGTATGCCCTGTATTTTATATCCTTTCAGGGCTAAATTTAAAGTTTGGGGTTTCCACTCTACTTGGGTGGTATAAATTTAGACCACACATCCATATGTGGCACAGGCTTAGGGTGTTAATTACTCATGTGTGACTTTTTTCTTTCTCGCTGTCTGGGATGATTTCTCTGTTGCTGCCCCAAAGGAATATTGCATGCGTGTCGTCCTTTATGGATGGAACAGTCCCTCGAGGATCCCTACTGTCAAGGGAATGCCACTTCAGCTTCTTGCTACCCACAGATGAGGTCAAGTCTGTGGAGCTGACAATCCAGTTCCTAGCCCCTAGCTCTGGAGCCGCCATCCCTTGGATTTGGGACCTGGGGTCTCCTCTCGGTTCTGCTTTTCTCTCCCATCATAGTTCTCTCTCTGTGCCTGGTGGTTGTGTATTGCACATTCTGTATTTTAGGCTCAGTTTTGCATTTACATTTTTCAGTGCTTTATTGCCCAGCATATAAATATTTTAATGGAAAGGAATTCTTCAGCATCAGTTCAGTGTATCTTACTTATTATTACTATTTGACAATTGCTGGTCTTGCTATTTTTCACTTAAATAGTTTTGGCTATGGTAAAACAGTCAAATGCATATCTTAAAATTTATTTATCTTTTAAGCCATTTTAAGTGTGTAGCTCAGTGTACCTTGATGTACAGCCATTGCCGCCATTCAGCTCTATAACTTTGCCATCATTTCAAATGGAAACTCTGTGCCATGAAATACTAATTTCCCACCTCCACACTTCTCAGCCCCTGACGCCCTCCGTTCTTCTTTCTGTGCCTATGAATTTGACTCCTCTAAGTACCTCACATCAATGGGATCATATAGTATTTGTCTTTTTTTGTGTCTGACTTCTTTCACTTAGCATAATGTTTCAAGATTCATCCCTGTTTGAGCATGAATCCGTACTTCATTCCATTTTGTGGCTGAATCATTTTCCATTGTATATACCATAAAGTGTTTGTTCATTTATCTGTCGATAGACATTTGGGTTGTTTCCATTTTTGTCTATTGTGACTAATGCTGCTATGAATATTAGTGTATCAATATGCACATTATTTCTTTTTTAAAAAATTAATTAATTACTTTTTTGGTACTGGGGATCGAACTCAGGCAGGCAGGTGCTTACACCACTGAGCTAATTTCTTGAGTTCATTCTTTCTAGGGGGAAAAAACTCAAATGCTAAGACTCAAGTTTTCTTTAGCTAATTCTTCAGTTGGAAACCCTATTGCAGAGTTTATCAGTGTGTTGGGGGAAAAATCAAACCAAACAATACAAATAAAACCATTTTTGGCAATATTTATACTACTTACTTATTTTTCTTTTTAAATTGCGTTGCATAGCCACCTTAGAATTTTGCCTGTCACATTTATGCCCATCACCCTAAGAGGGAGATCCACTTTTAAATCTTTTTTTTTTTTTTGTCTTTTTGAGACAGGGTCTCACTATGCTGTTCAGGCTGGCCTTGAGCTCACTTTGTAGCCCAGGCTGGTTGCGAACTTGCAACGATCCTCCTGCCTCAGCCTCCCAAATACTTTTAATTCTAAAAACCACAATTAACAATAAAAATATAACACAAATATGGTAAATAAATTCAGAAATTCTATAGGATTTACAGATCAGTACCTAGTAACAGAAGTGATAGCAGGCTTTCTTGAGGCTCATATTATTTATACTTTTCTAAATTCCAGAAATAAGAAATTTTTAAACTTTCTTGTCACCTAATTAACACATTCCTTGGAGGACTTTAGCATTACCTTATTTTTTGGTTTGTTCTGATAAAATTTGCAAAAGAAAAAATTTTAAGTTTTTTCCTTAAAGGGAGCCCCAAAATTGTTTAAGCTCTGGACTCTATAAGACCTGGATGCAGGTACTTTGGTCATGTTCTACAGTTTTGGATAAGTGGCCCTCTCACTATCACTCATTTTTAAGTAGTTCAAAGCCTCTGTATTTCTCCTTGTATCCAAAGAGTTATTTAGAACCATTAATAAAAATCCTAATAAAGCTGGGCATGGTGGCGCACACCTTTAATCCCAGCACTCGGGAGGCTGAGGTAGGTGGAGCGTTGTGAGTTCGAGGCCAGCTTGGGCTACAACGCGAGTGCAAGGCCAGCCTGAGCTACATAGTGCAACCCTGCCTCAAAAAGCCAGGGCTGGGAGTTTGGCTCAGTGGCTTAAGCTCCTGCCCTGGCAGGTGTCAGGTTGTGAGTTCAATCCCCGGTGCTGAAAAAAAAAAAAAAATCCTAATGAATAGATTTTTCTTGTTAATTTGCAATTTTATTCCATTGTATTTGGCAAATATGATCCTTAAGTGCCATCTTTTTAAAGTTTTCTTGTCTAAAGCATACTGTAAAACGTACTGTGTTTCCTCCCATTCTGTGGATTATCTCTACATTTTCCTGATAATGTTCTCTGAAGCATAAACTTTTAAAATTTTGATGTAGTTCAATGTATCTATTTTTATTTTATTCTCTGCTTTTGTTGCCATATATGGGAAACCATTCCCTCATTCAAGACCTTGAAGATCTACCTCTGTTTTCTTCTAAGAGTTTTATAGTTTTTTTAAGTATGTGATCCATTTTGAGTTTGTTTTTGTGTGTAGTATGAAGTAGGGGTTTAACCTCATTATTTTGCAAATGGAGACATAGTTGTCTCAGCATCGTTTATTGAAAAGTTTATTCTTTCCTCTATTGCATCGTTTTAGCATTATTGTTAAAAGCCAGCTGATCACAGAGGTTGATCTTCAAGGTAGCTTTTGTATTTTATTTCCTTAATATGCTGTATTATGTTGGTTTTCATATATTGAATAATCTGGGATTTCTGGAATCAATTCTACTTGACAGACCTTGCCATGTTGCTAAACTTTTATGCTCACGGTTTACATGTCTCTTTCCAGATAATTTATACTGATAGTCTATGAGCTCACTGAAGGAACTATTTGCAATTCGAGACTTTCTTGTTCCTGAAATAAACTTAGCGTGAGCAGGACTACATTCTCATTGGCAGCAAGGAAGCAGTCACTGTCTAGGTCTCCCTGATCAATTTTTCTGCCTCTTGCATTTTAAAGAGCTATTTTTCCTCCTGTTCTCCCTCAACCCTGGTTAATGTCCTCGATGCAAATAATGTGGTTTCCAAAGAGTGGTCCCTGGACCAATAGCGTTAGCATCACTTGGGAACTTGTTAGAAATGCGAGTGATAGAACTCTACCCAGACCTGCTGAATTAGCCAGATTCTGGAAGTAGTGTTCAGAATCTGTGTTTTAATGAACTCTCTACGTGATTCTGATGCACACTAAAATTGAAGAATGATTAAGAATTATGACACTAAGTTGATCCAAGGAAACCATAGGTCCATTCCCCTACACTGTGTTCTTCGGTCTTGGAGTTTGGTATCTTTCTTCCACAGTGCTGGTTTTCCTTTAATATTTATCAATATTTGGCTTTGTACCCTACTTTGTATTTTTAGTTCCCTGTTAGCCTAACTCTGAATGATAGGATCTGTCTGTTTATGGCAACCTGCTGTCATCTAATTATTAGGGCTGTGGGAAATACTACTGGGTGAATTGAGCCAGTAGCTTCTAATTTATTCCTCTTGGGTATTTCCAGCCTCCCAGGGAGTCTATCCCTCAAAGATCCATTTTTTTTTTCATATGTGGGGACAGATGTCTTTGCTTTGCATAAGCAGGGGTCAAAGAAGTACCAAAGCACTGGCTCATCTGCTGCAGAAACTCGAAAAGCTGTGAAAGCTTCAGCTGCTCCCCTGCCTCTGAGCCGCCATCACCTTGGCCACAGACTTCCCTTTGCAGAATTAAAGTTGTGTTTTCCTCTCTCCTGAGCTAGCTTGGTGGGCATTTGACATTTGTAGTCATACAAAATTCTACCTGTGAGAGGGTATCCATGCTTGATTTTATGCTCTGCTATTGTCATCTTGAAATTCATACTAATTGTGTATAAGGGACCTCACATTTCCACTTTGCCCTGGGCTCTGCAAATTACAAAACCAGTCCTGCCTCCTTCCATTAGATTGTTCTGCCTTTTACCTTTTGGGGATGCCGCATAGCTTAGGTCTGCAAAGGATGTTGCTTTTTATTTTATGCTGAGATTAATTTATATGAAATTAATTGATGTTATTTTCTAGGGCTTTGGGGCAGGAAGAAAAGTCTGGATCATGTAGTCGGTTTTGCCATCTATGCGCAATCCTACTGGCCTGCTTCTATATTAGAAGCTCGGTAGTATCATTCTGCTACGGAATTGGCAACTAGGTTTTTGATGCCTAAAGAATGAAGTATAAATCCCCCAGGCTAGCACAGAAGACCATTCACAATTTGGTTCTAGACTTTCTTCTAACAATTATAATTTTCTAAGGTTAGTGAGTTTCCTATTTGTATAGTAATCATATAGCTCTGGGATAGCTACCTCGAGGGACATTATAAAAGGGCTGTCAAATCTTTGCTACGTCCTGCGATCACAAGGCTACCCTCTGAGTCCATATGCACGTCTTCTGGGCCATTCTGCCCTCTTCTTCCAGTTGTTCTGTGTTTAATCAAATGACTAAGGGCTGCTTGCTGACGCTCAAGCCCATGTGGAGCTCTTCAACTTCCTGCCTTCTTTTTGCCTCACTTCCCTGACTTCATCTCCTGCTCCCATGATCCCATGCACATCTTCCAGGAGGCCTCCCTGGTGGCCCACCCGCTCCCAGAACACCCCTCTCCCAGCCAGCACAGAGTAGGCCCTTTACCTGCAGCGCCCACTAGTCTGCTTACAATTCTGCTTTCCAGGTGTGTGCTTTCCCTCGCTTGCTGTCACCAAGGCATTTAGGGACTCTTCTTGCATCCATGCAACCCTTACACCACTCTGCGTCAGATTCTGTGCTGGTCAACAGTGGGGACCTGTGGGTGACTCAGAAAGGGACTCAGATGGCTTAGCCTCAAATCCACACAGGGCATGACATTTAATGAGCTAAGAGCTCTAACAAGTGGGAAGGAAGTACAGAGGGGACATAGAGCTGGAGTTGAAACTCAGGGGCCCAGGTGGCTTTTCTGAGGTCAGCTCAGACCAAGGCAGTCACAACAGGCAGAGGGAACAACCTGTACAAGGATGTGGAGGGAGACACGAGAAGTGGGGAGATTTGGGGAGCCATGTGGGGTTTGCCGGAACAAAGCTGGAATATAAGGTATGGGTGAGGGTTGTGAAAAGGGACGGGAAGGTCCTGTTAAAGATGCAGGGGGCAGAAAATCTGAAGCTGAAGGCCTTCAATTCCAGGTTGAGGAGTTGTGGCCTCCTTGAGAGTGACCTGGGGATCCACTGACTGGGTTAAGCAGGGCTGTGATGAACTGATTTTCAGAAGGATCATTCAGAATCTGCTTTGGAAGATAAAATAAGGGGCCACGGAATGAATGTAGTTGTCGCAGGCTGGGTGAGAGGTCATGAACTTGAATCTTGACTGGCAGCTCAGCAGAGATCGAGAATTTGGGGACACCAGAGCAGGAGGGAGTATATGAGTCCTTTTCCCAGCCAGGCTTCCTGTGCTGAGGTCCGGGCTGTGCTGCAGCCTGCTCCCAAAGGGCAGGCAGGGGCAGCCCAGGGCAAACAGTGGCTTCAGGTACTACTCCCTGGTGGAGCAGGAGGAGGATTCCCAATTCCTTCTTACCCAGGGTCCAGTCCTCAGAATTCCTTCCTCAGCGGTCATGCAACCCATGCCTTGGATGAAGACGCTCCCATTTCTGGATTTGTTTAAAGCGATCCTCTTTGTGACTGTATCTTCTGCTTTCCTTGCCCAGGGGAACCAACAGTTTGCTAGAAAGGGAGTCAGAAGAGGAAGTATAAGATGACTCAGGAAGCCCTTAGCAGGTGTGCCCAAATCCCCCAGGGCTGCATGAGTGCAATGACCAGCGCGATTCTTAGGGTGGCCACCAAAGGCCCTGCTGTGTAGCCATCCTGTGTGCGGAGCTGCTGTCAGCTTTGCGCGTGAAGCCAGCTCCAGCTGAGGCAAGTCTGTGGGGCCCAGGGGCTCTGGAAAGCTGTAGGCCAAGTGGGGTCTCATTTAGGCAGCAGCTTAGCCAGCTGTAGATTTAGTTAATCACTGTCGTCCTGGGATCCTGCTAATCAGAAAGTCAGGGGTTCACTACCAATTCCTCCTCTTGCTGCTGGCAGCTTCAGAGGAAGATAGAGCTGGTCTGAGCTGAGCAGCAGGCCCAGGTTTATGTTGTCTGGGCCCCACACATATGTAGTCAAATATCAGGCTCATTCTTGCCCAGGTGGATGGCTCATCAGCCCGCCAGGGCCCTGGGGATGCCTCGCTCAGGTTCTGCTGCAGAGGAGACACAGCCTATGGGCAACATGGGGCAGTCGGTCCTGGCCCCTGAATGCGTCTCCTCAGTGCCCCTTGCACAGCCCCTTCTCCGCTCCCCGCCTTTCACGGCTCAGGCCCTGTGTCATAACAGCCTCTTCCGCCTCCTCCATGACTCCTTCTTGCCATTGCAGCTCTCCCAGGAGCCTCTGCCTGAACACCAGGAGGGGCCAGGAGGGGCTGAGGGAAGGGTTGTCACCAGAACCAGGGTGTCAGAGGTGCCAGATCCAAACACTGACTCGGTGGCCTTTCCCCTCTGAAGCTCAGTTTTCTTACCTGTGAATGGGGCCTTTTTTGCAAAGGAATAAACCTCAATAAATTCATGCATGAGAGAGCACTGGGTGGGGCAGAAAGCACCTGCGCACCCAGGTAAGGCTTCACGGTTTGCACACATCTGGTTGCACTCCGGGCCGGCTGTGAGGAAGCCCAGAGCTTTCTTTGACCTCCTTTCCTGACACTCCCTTCTTCCTGCCCAATGAGAGTCCTGTGCACAGCACTGCAAAGCTGCCCACCTCCTGTCCCCCCTGCAGCCCCACATTTCTCACCCCTTTGTCCCCGGCAGCCCGGCTGGCTCCATGCCCTCATTCTGCTCCCACACCGGGCATTCTCACCCCTGGAAATCCTGCCCTGGCTCCACGTCATGTTTGCTTTGTGGTAATGAAAATATTGAATGGGATCAGTGGCTCATAAACTGTCTAGGTATGGAGTTCCGTGGGCCTGGCATGAGAACACAGAAGTGATGAGTCAGACCTGGCCATGCCCCGTCAGTACTCCTTCCTCCACCAGGCTTAGCCATATACTGGGTGCCCAAGAAATGCCAGCAGTGTTCGTGTTATAGTCAGGGCTTATGACCAGTGCTCCAGAGGACCCTGAGTATGGGCTTTATTGTTTTGAATTCTGAGTTTGATCTTCCCAAGTCTGGGTTTTGCAAGTGAATCCCAATGGGATGAGCACTGAGGGCTTGGGCTTGGTGTGGTCCTACCTTACATGGCCTTGTGGTCTTGGGTAGGTGTGTGGCTTACTTACGCCTGAGATCCTTGGCGCCACCTGGCTTCCCTTTCTGTAGCTCTGTTCTCCCTCCAAAAGTGCAGCATAGGGTCAAGGGCTCCCAGCCCGCCGTGCCGCAGCATGGGGCAGCCATCCCTGCCTGGGCTTGCAGTGCCATGGTATGTTCCCAGGGTGACTCAGAAGAATCACGTCTCTTGCAGACTCCTACCCAGGAACCTGGCGAATCTGGGCCTGGAGGTTGCAGTATTCTCATCTGTCCTGGATGGGGAGGCAGGCCTGTGGGGAAAGTAGGTGTATGACTCAACTTTTCAGCCTTTGGTCATGGCATGGTAGGAGGGTCTAGGGGCTGACCGTGAGAGGAAGTGGGAGCTGTGAGCCTCAAATGTATAAGTGCCCAGTTGCAGTGTGGGGGCTCCAGGCTGTAAGGTCGACACTCACATGAGTGTCCCTGTGAACGAAGGAGTTTGACGCTAAGCAGGAAATAAAAAGCACTGTGACAGGTTGAGAAGGTTCTCAGGGAAAAGAAAAGGTTTACTTTGTATTTTAGTACTTCTTTTTGTTTTTGTCTTTTTGAGACAGGGTCTCACTCTGCAGCTCAGGCTGGCCTGGGGCTCACTTTGTAGCCCAGGTTGGTCTCGAACTTACAAAGGATTCTCCTGCCTCAGTCTCCCAAGTGCTGTGATTACAGGAGTGCACCACCACACCCGGCTTTGACAGCACCATTTTTGTTTGTTCGTTTTGCTTTTTGAACAGGGCAACTGCATTTCCTTCTTAGTCTGGGCCCTGCTAATTATGCAGCTGGTTTTGGTTGCAGGAGAAAAAGCAGGAGATGTAGACTTGGAAAACTTTGTGAGTTCTTCTGCCTCTCCAGTCCCCTCCTACACCCTGCTTTTTTTCTGGACAAGGTGTCGCTGGCCTCTTGGGGTGTCTCGCCCTTTCCCGTTCCTGTGGAAGCTCTAATCACGGCTCTGCCACATGCTTCCTGGGCCCGAGGGGTCTGTTTTCCCTCCTCCCGTTGCCTTCGCACTTTCCTTTGCAGTTAGCACAGTGCCACTGAGGGCAGAGATGTTTTTGCTCCATGCTTACCTTGACCTGTATCATCTCTGTGTCCCTCATGACCCTGGCACCACACTTGGCAGATAGAGGTGTTTTTCGGATGTGTGACCTGATTCTGTTAGGTCCTCATTCCATTGGTGGCAGCAGGTGACTTTCCCTAGGTGAACCTGGATTCTGTGGGCCTTGCATGGAGCCCAAATGTGGGGCTGGTCTTTTAACCCTAAGCTGTGTGTCTGTTAATGTGTCTTCTTTGTTTCTGCCTGCACCACCTTGCCATGCTGGGCAGGGCGTCTGCTCTCTGACTGAGCCTGTCTTCAGCGTAGGCTCTGCCACCCCAGATCTGAGCAACACCATGAGCTGGCACAGGCATTAACCATTGATTTTCTCCACCAGGCTGCATCTGGTGACATGAGGAAGAGGAAAGAGACAAGGTCTTGAACCAGTTGTTAGAAGTAAATAAATAAAACAATAATAGAAGCAATCCTCATTTATTGAATGTCATGTTCCTACCTGTGTTCTAGGGGCTATATATATATATATATATATATATATATCTCAATTATTTACTGTGCACAGTAGTCCCCTGAAGTACATCCTGGTGTCATAGATTAGAAGACTGAGTCATAGAGGTTGTGAGGTTGACTTGCCCAAAGGTGCACAGTTAGGAAGTGAAGGAACCAGTATTTGGATTCAGATATCCAGCATGCAGCAATACCCAAGTTCTTCCAGTACTTGGAGGGTCCTTAGCGAGTACTGGATCCACACTGTCTTGCAGGATTGAGGCCCAGAGAGGAAGAGTGCTGTGTTTCAGGTCACACAGCAGGTCAGTGGGGGCCTGGAACGGAATCTTGGCTTTCAAACCGTCCGCTCTTCCCGCTGTTCATGCCTGCCTGCCTTTGAGGGGGCTCAGGGACCATGATTCCGAGGATGCAGGAAACGGAGTAGGAGCCAAGTGTCGTGAGCCACGCAGGCAGCCATGGCAGGGAGAGGGCTGTGGAGACGGGGAGGGATGCTGCCGGCTGGCATGTGGAACAGCTCCACGTGGGAGGTTGGCGTGCTTGGAGAAGGAGTCATCCACCAGGCCTGCATGGTTGGTTGGGGAGATGGCGATGTTTCCTGGATGGAGTTTCCCCTGAGTCCCACAGGGATGGGAGCATGACAGCTTCCCACGGGTACGGGCTCTGAGCCCCAGAGGAGCCCAGAGGTGACCTCCCTCTGTGCCTTTCCTCAGAGAACTGGGGGAGCTTCAGACACATTTTTGGGGGGAACTCAGACTTACTGAGGAGGCTCTGATCATGGTGAGTATGAGTATCTGAGAGGCAGCCACAGAAGCCCAGCAGGCAGCGGGATGCACAGATCAAGGGCCTAGGAGAGAGAGCTGAGCTAGAGAGAGACCTGGCGGCTGTTGCCTGGACCCTGCATTCAGAGGAAAATGAGTGTGAGTGAATGGCAGCCTCTGGCCAGCAGCAGCAGCAGCTGGTTTATGAGGGCGGGGAGAGGCGAAGAGTCAGAGGAGATGGTGGCGAGAAGGCTGGCGCACCGCTGAGGAGCCAGGCCAGGTTTCTCTGCCACAGTGGTGTCCCACGGGCTCTGGGCTGTGTCTCACATAAAGTCTCAGGGCTAAGTCTGTGGCAAGTGGGGCAGGGATGGACGCGGTGAGTAACCTCTGCCCACCCTCAAGTCTGGAGCACAAGGGCGGGTGTGGCCATCATGGTCTCTTCAGGAAACTCAGCGTCTGGTCAGGGGAGGCCACGGGTCACTGGCTCACATCTCTTTTGTTTCCGTAGGAGAAGGGGCCGCATCGTGCACGTCAAGCATCCTCCAGGAGAAGCAGCGTGAGTTACCCTGACCCCGGGGCCCTTTTCTCCTTTTTCCTGGTTGGAACCCTAACCCTAACCCCTAGGGCTCGGGTCCTCTTGCCCACTCAGAGCCTAGAGGGCAGCAGTGTCTTCTCCATCTTGTTCGCAGGAAGGAGCAGAGGGCCTGAGTTTGCGCTGCTGTCTTATCCGCTCATGTTCCTGGGTTGCCATGTTCTGAGTTGCTCCAGAATGATGGGTGTGAGGCTGGTGGGGTCGGGGTGGGAGTAGCCAAGCTGATAACACCTTGGGAAACTGGTGGTTGCCCTTTTCACCTGGACAGAGAGGGGGTGACAGGACGGGGGAGCCAGCTCTCCCGTGCCTTTATGACCATCTCCTTTGGTTGACACAGCCTACAGGAGCCATAGGTGGTGCTGTGGTGATTAAAGACAGAATGAATGAGGTTCAAGGTTGTTCCTTTGGTCTTAATCCATAAAATGTCCGCCACCCCAGAGGTCATATCTGCAGAGCCAGGGCCCTGTGGCTGAGTTCTGGAGTTCTCTGTCTTTGTCCTTCTTGTGTGTCACACTGGCCTCTTCGGGTTGCCTTCTGCCTGGGTTTTCTCGATTGCAGTCCCAGACCCAGGAGAGTCATGCTAAAGATGTATCAGCTTGCTGATGGTCTTCATGGATATTCTGGGGGAGACTTGGTGGTTAGTGACTGAGCCTCATGTCGTTGTGGTTGGCAGTATTGAGGTTCACATGAGGCTGGAAGTGGGGATAGAGGCCCATGTGTTTGTTGAGAACGTGTCTTCCTGCTGGTCTAATCTGTGGCCACAGCTTTGGGGAACGCAGCCCGTGGTGCCCTCCGGTTCCCCAGACCTGAGGCCCCCTGCAAGCTCTCCTGTCATTTTCTACTGAACTGTGGTGGAAGGACATGGCAATGGTACCGCCAGCCTCCTATAACCCCGGATCCACCCCTGAGCAGGTGCACGTGCCTTCAAAAAATCTTTGAGGTCTCTAACATTCGGATGCAATTCGTAGACAAAGCCTCTACTGCATTAGGGAATGGTGGGCATGAGTGTGTTTGTCAGGGGAACACCCAAATCTCTGGTCTCAAATGTACCAGGAAAGAGGAAGGGCAAGGCAGAAAGAGAGAGGGACAGTTCAAAATGTACCTATAGAATTTTCATTTATGGAGCTGGCTGAGTGATGACCCAGAGACTAATGCCATTGAAAGGAGACTTTGTTTACATACCTTCAAAGAGAAGGGGTATGCCACACCATGGAAGGCAGGGCCACAGGGGAAGCCACAGTGTGATCAGGACCACAGCCTTTATGGAGATTTCTGTACCGAAGTCAAGACAGTGTGAGTAGCTTAGAATGACTCTGGGCCTGGGAGGCCCTAGTTGCTTAACACCTGGCCCTGGTGGCTGTAGGGCAGGTGAGCTACCTTGGTAGGGAGTCTTAGTCAAAGGAAGTACCTAGAGTATGAACTGAAGGTGGGTTCGTGGGCACATCATTTATTTTCTCTAGGAACCAGCCTGTGTAGGAGGGGCCAGGAGGACCCCCAAGATGTTAAAACATCAAGTTAAGAGCCTGATTAATACAGGGCTGTGGCCACATTCCTCAGGGATGTGGGAAAGGAAGTTTGCCCAGATCATCCCTGCTGGGCCTGTGGGAAGAGGAAGCCACAGCCACAGCCTAGAAGTGAAAGCAGCCATCTGAGGTGGGGTTTATCTCCACAAGGCCAAACCACAGCCCGCTTCCCACAGACGCAAATGAATTGATGAGACAACCGGCATCTTTTGAACCTTGCTGAAAACATCGTGTTTCAATAGAAGCTAAGTCATTTTTTCCTCACAGTTATAGATTTTAGTGACAGTTACATTGTTGAAGGCTGTCATTGAATTCTGTTTCTTAAGGATGTTTTTATTTAGTAAAGGATAACAGTCAATGTGCAGAAGAAGTTTGGAGCTGAGGTAGCACCTTGCAGGTCATCAGGGCCAGTGATTCCCAAGTATAAACCCGACACTTTTGGCTGTGGGCAAACAGCCCTGCAATGTGTTTTTCTATAAGGGTAAATGTTTTCAAAAGAGGGGACTGCTTTCCATACACACGTCTCCACAGTTTTGTCCTTTCGCATTAAAATCATTTTTCTTTTATGAAATGATAGTGATAATTGATGATAATTTGTTTATGTTTAATCCACAATTAGCAAAATAAAAGTTTGTGACCTGAATTAAGGAATACTAGCATGCCTTACATTTTATAATGTGTTTTTCCACTGACAGTGCTCTTCTACACAGATTACCTTATTAAATATTTCCACTGTGTTTTTGAAAACTGAATATAAACAGGTTATGAGGTAGTACAGATTACCCTGGGTCAGGAGTCAGAAAACCTTGGCACTGGTGCTGTGGTGTCTGAGATTTAAAAGGAGGTGGAGGTTCAAAGCTCCTGAGTTGCTGTTATGTTTCGGGCATGTTGCTTACAGTCTCTGAGCATCTGTATACTTATTGTGGAAAAATAACCCATCCGCTTCCTAGAGCTTCTGAGAGAATCGGCGATAGTCTGTGTGGTACGTCAGGGTCTGTATCTGAGGCCCAGGACGTGTCTCATGGTTCTCACTGATTGCTGCTGGCGTGAGCCTTGGCGTCTGAAACACCTTGGTACGGTTGTGAGGGTTGTATCTTGTCATTTCATTGTCACTGCAGCGTTTCCCCGTGCATCTGAGTCCCCAGAGATTCCTACCGAGCTGCGCGAGAGCACTGGGCTTCCCAGGATGCAGCCAGGGGCAGGGTCTGGGGGTTGCTGCTCCTAATCTCCTGGTGGCTTCTGGGCCATGAGTTCTGGAATGTCTCCTCCTTTGTGTCTGCCAGACAGCCCAGTGCTGTCCTGCTGTCCTGCCATTGGACAGACAGCCTGGTAGCCTGCCACCACTACTTGTGATTTGGAACCAGACTGCAGGAAGCCCAGGAAGCCTTTGCGTGCGGAGGCCAGGAGGGCAGCAGGAGAGGGAGGCCTTAGAGTTGGGGAGGGGGCAGGGACGCTTCCTCCACCGTGCCGCGCAGTCTCCTGGACTCCTGCCCGGGCCCAGTCTGTATCCTGTCTACACATGTGGACTCTTCTCTAGGTCCAGCATTCCGGGGGCTTCTGACTTTCTGCTGTGGCCTCTGTGTCTCTCAGCGCACTTCGCTGCCATCTCTTTCTGTGCCTGCCTGTCACCCTGCTGCTGGCGTCCACTCCTGTCAGCAGAGGAGGCCTCCACAGGGCGCCTCCTGCCCGAGGTGTGCTGGCTGGGGCCCTGAGGTTATTGTCTGCCCATGGAAGTGCACTCCTGTTGCTCTTCTGGGGGTCGTGGGCATTGTCGTCTTCCACAAATCTAGGCTGGAGACCCGGGTCCCTTCTAGTCTCTCCGTCTTCCTCACTATCCATTGCCATCAGACCTTGTGGCATCACGTGGCCTCCAGTAGCGCTTTCCGTTCCCCGCTCTCCTCTCTGTCATCTTCTTTTCTCTGCTCAAGGCCACTGTGGGTGCCGCACCCTCTAGCGCACTGGCCTCCCACCTCCAGTCCCCCCACTCCTGTCCTCTCTCCAGAGCGGCAGGGATCCCTTTGGTGGCAGCAGTCCTGGCCCTCTGGTACCTCTCCAAGGCCTCCCTTTGACCTCCCTGCCTACTTTGTTTTCCCTTGCTCATCGCCCTCCCTGCTTCTTTCTGAGAGGAGCAGGACTGCCTGCGTGCTGACTTCTCGTGGGCTAACTGGGAAGCCTCAGAGTCCCTCCGTCCCTGGGGAAGCAGCAGAGATGGCCTTCTTGCCAGCAGAGGATGGGGCGGACTCAGACCTCTGGAGAGCCCGGTCCTGGCTGCTCCCTTCATGGCTGCCTGGGCAGTAGGGTTGAATGCAGCGGGTGAGCATCCCTCCTGCTGCAAGCTGCCACCTCCCTAGGAGAGGTGGAGGCCAGAACTGGCCCCTTAGGGCAGGACTCCCTTGCCCCTGCTCACTGCCTCACTGTAGGGTGCAGGGTGCTGCCCAGCCTGTCCTCCTGGTCTCCATGAAACCTGGGGCTTCGAGGGGTTAAAGTCATGATGGCTGTGTCGCAGTGAGGAAACTAAGATGCCCAGAGAGTGACAGCGGCCCAGTCAGCTCTCAATTCCTAGAGCTCTGCTCCATGTCTGCCTCCATCCAGATCAAAATTCCTTTTTCTTGCAATTTCTCCTTTCACATCAAATCCTCCCTACCCTAATGCCTTTGGTCACACAGGTGCTCGCCCAGGAGCCAGTTGCACTATCACTCTCCTTTCTGCTGCCCGAAAACTCTTTGGGGTCCCGGCTGTGTACAGAATGGGAACCTCCAAACTTTAAGTTGGAGAAGGGGGCTTCGTCATCTTGCTCTACCTGGAGGGGCAGATTCTGCCCCAGGAAGACTTACCCGCTGTGGCTGTCGGCCCTGCAGCATTCTGACACGGCACCCAGCCTCATGGTGGCAGTCAGCTGGCTTTGCCTGGGGCCAACACTGGTATTAGCTGTGGAGGAGGGGCCCAGTGTGCCTGGATCTGCCCACCGCTGTGTCCCGTGGGACTCTTTACCCGGACTACGACTGACAGCGGTCCACACTGAGTCCTGGTTTGGCCCCTGACTGACCCTTTATCTTCGTTGTCAACTGAGCCTCTATCCTAGCCACTGAGCGAGCCTGATTTATACTCTGCTGCATGCTGACTGAAGTCCCTGACCCTGGCCTGAGCTTGAATCCTTGGTCAGTCAGGGAAGTGTGGACAGCTCAGCATCACCGTCCCCACCGTGAGGACATGGTTTGACCTTACACTCTGCTGCCTAGTGTCAGTGACCAGAGGAACAATTCTTTTCCTGCACACCCTCAGCCCATGGTCTCCTCAGAAGGAGTCCCACAACAGGCATGAGGCCTGGAGCCCCTTGCCCACAGCTGGCCTCCCCACTCCTCTGCCTGGTAACTGGTGTCTTTTCCTGGCCTATGTGGGCAGCTTGCTGAGCACAGCTGCAGACAGGCTATATTTAGCTGGCTTTAATGAGCTCAGGGTGGCAGACGTCCGCCTTGGGAGCACTTTTCCTGCGTGTATGCGTATTTCTATGCTTGGCTATGGCTATGGCTGTGGCTATGGTTCTTTATTGTATGTGTGTGCATGTGTGTTTGTATTTATGAATGTGCATTAGCCTGTATGTCAATGCATTGGTGCATTTATTTACATGAGAATGAACCTGTCTCTGTGTGCACATATACAAGTCTGTCTATGCTTTGCTTGGGACGTGTGCAGATTCTGACATTTGTAAAAGTGCAGAATAGGAACAAATCATTAATTCATTCATTTGTTTTAAAATATTTAATGAGTATCTTTATATGCCAGCTCTGTGATAATTCCTGGGGGTAAGCAGAACAAAAACAAACGCAGTTCCAGCTCTTAAGGATTCGTAGTCTTGGAGATGGAGGGGGAGAAGACAATAAAGCAACAACCACAAAGTTAAAAGCACAAAGAGTCATTCCAGGAATGGTGTTTTGCGAAGGATTGGATTAAGAGGGAAAGGCCCTGAGAAGAGGGAAAACAGTAGTTTCTATAGGCGATATCTGTGCATGGGGGCGGCGTGGAGTCCAGGCAGAGCGAACAAGATGTGCAGGCGCACTGTGGTGAGAAGGAAACCATCGTTAATTCCATGTGAGAGAGGCTGGATTTCCTCTATTTCTATGTAAGTTGAAATGGGTATTTGACAATTGTCACAAAAAACCAATGTAGTTGGGTTCAGAGAGAGTGAGAGGTTTGCGGTCAGGCCACAGGGCCTTGGCCAGGATGTGGGAAGCCAGAGGACGGAGAATTGGGCAGGTGGTGTGATAAGATTTTCACACAGCATTGAAATCTAGCCCATGACTCCCTGGGGGTTTGAGGAGAAGACAGGTTCAGGCAGCTGCATGGTGGGGGCGGGGGGATGGGGGTGGGGAGAACCCTTTACAAAGGGTTAATTTGTAGGTGAAGAGGTCTTCGGGAGCTTTAAAGACAGCAGGACAGCCCAGGGCAGTACCCTGGGACAGTGCCCACTTGTAGATGGCTGCCTGGAGAGCCTTCTTGGAGTTCCCCAGTTCTTTCAACGCCTTTCACTGGCTCCACTCGACCAGTACCAAGGATCCTCAGGGCAGAGCAGGGTGCATTGTGTGTGTGTGTGTGTGTGTGTGTGTGTGTGTCTAGACGGCAATGGAGACCACTTTGTGCAGACTGATTCCATGTGGGAGAAGTGTGGTTTCTTTTATTTCTCTGCAAACTGACTTGATTTTGACTTTGGGTACTCATCTAGCTGGGTGGGCAAGAGACCCCTCTATTATTCCTCAGGGGTTTTCCCTTGCTCATTCTCTTGCTGCTTCTGTCCCCAAGACTCCAGTGTCTCCTTCTTAAGGTTCTGGTGGGGAAATGGTGTGGATGTCCACTTGCCCATGCACATACGTGTTAGGGAGCTGTGTGTCCCCACTGGTGAGCTGTGTGGTGGTCCCTTCAGTCTTGGTCTGCAGCTCTCAGCTGAGGATCCAGGGTCCCCAGGGCAAAGGTTCTCCATCCTGGGCCAAGGGGAATGGGGATCTCTTTCCAGCCTGAGGGCTTCCGTCTCCTCAAATCCTTTTCTCCTGGGAACAAAAGGTCTTTTGGAAATAAAACCTGGAAGCTCTGCCAGAAACCTCAGAGGCAAAGGAGCTATAGCAGCAGAAAATATAATTTAGTATCTAAACTAAAATAATCACCTGCTCTATGCACTTAAAAATTCTTATTTTTAAATTGTGTTTTGAGTAGGTTGAGCACATGACAAGATATAAAACTCAGGGAATGAAAGACAACTAGTCTACCTCCCTCTCCAGTATTCAGCTCACCCAATCCTCTTCCCCAGAAACAGAGATTATGACGAATTTCTTATATTCCATTTCAGACCTCGTCCCTGCAAGCATGTACATACCCATAAATATTCACTTACATATATTTTTACATATCCCCCCACACAGATGGGAGCATGCGGCTTATCCCATCCTGTGCTTTGCTTTTCTCAGAAAATAATCTAGCAGGATTATCTTGCTATCTCAGTCTGTTTACAGTGTGCAGATTCACTGTTTGGAGTCATCATGATGCTGTAATTTATTTAATCCCCTATCAGTGGACAGATAGGTTGCTTTCTGTTTCTTGCTATTACAAACAACATGGTAGTGGTTAACATTGTACCAATGTCATTTTGCGCATGGCTTTGGCATTCCTGGGTCAAGGGCATTTTGCATTTTGCATGATATTGCCAAATTGCCCTTCAGAGAGTTTGTTCTGGTTTTGACTTTCACTAGCAAAGAATGAAGACAGCCTGTTTCCTTCCACAGCCTGGCCTGCACAATGTTGATCCTGGCTCGTCTGAGAGGTTAAAGCAATGTGTTTTCAAAGAGCATTGTTTCATAAGTTTGATCACCATTATCATATTTAAATGAGACATGCACATTCTTTTGCTTGAAGGGATTCCAGCATGGGAGAGTGGGGCTCAAGTGTGCAGTTGTATTCCTTTGTGTGCGCTGACTTTGGGCCGGGCCAGGGCTCGCTTAACAGGGGATCTTTACAGGGAAGGGCCCCACCATCCAAGCAAGCTCCTGCACCCTGTAACAGTCTCTCTCCTTCCTTTTCCTCCCTGTCAAGGGTCACTTTGAGTAGGCAGGACTGTGGCATTTGAAAGAGTGAAGAATCCCCCCTTCAACTCCCCTTTTGTACTCCCTACCTTCAGGTAAGCAAAAGGTGACCTAGGTACCAACAGTGTACTATATCCTGGGAGAAACTCCTTAACCCTCCAGAGGCTCAAGTTTTTTCATCTGTCAAAATGGGGAGAGTACCTTGGCCTTTCAGGATAAATGTGATTGCCTGGACCTTGGTTGGAAACTTGACACCCATTTTAGGAGGGCTGTGTTCGGTAGAGAGGAGTCTGTAGGGGGTGCCAGGATTTGGGACACCACACCTGTTTGGCATCACTGCATAGCTGCAGCAGGGTTTTATTGTGGTTGATGACACTCCTGATCTGAGCAGGGGTTCCCCCCGAGCTCTCCTCATACTCACTTGGGGTGTCCAGCAGCACCTTTCAGGAGGTAGGTCTGGGGCCTAGACCAGCCTCTGCTTCACCTCTGCTTCATCTCTGCAAGAACTTGCTGGCCTGCTGAAGGCTTGCAAACATAACCTCAGCCTAATTAACAGATGCACCTGGGTGGACATGATCAGATTCTGACCCTGAAAGGCGTCAGTCGCCAGCCCCAGGGGGAACCTCAGCCTCCAGATCCCCAGCCCTGCACAAAATTTCTTCCCCAGCATCCCCACACAGTATTCTCTTACATAACTTGCTTGTGTAAGTTTGGCGTAGGAGAATTTCCTGCTTCTAGGCCAGCACAGGGTATTGTAGAACAGTTATAAACATTCCCTGAGTTGTGCTGGAACTTGGAGACTCTCCAGAAGCCACCTTCTCCCTGATTGTCTTGGCTCTGCCCTCTGCTCCCTGGACCTGAGCGTGGGTCCAGCATGGATCTGTGGCATGGATCTGTAGGCAGCCACTGGTTCCCTTGGGTCTGCTCTTCTCCAGGCTGGGCTCGTTGACCTCTGTGTTACTCTACAGTTTTCCTGCCTAGATACTGTGCTTTGGTTATGTCCTTAATGTTGCCCTAGCTGCAGGGGCAGGTCAGCGATATCACCCAACCTTTCTGTATGTATTTCTATATGTATTTCTTTTTGTATTTTAATATGGGGTCTCCCTAAGTCACTAAGTTGCCTAGACTGGGCTTAAACTTGCCATCCTCCTGCCTCAGCCTCTCAGAATTCTGGGATTACAGGCATGTGCCACCATACCCAGTGTTCCCTCCTCATTTTGAACTGTGGTCTCTGGGTTGTAGAACCCAGTGGCTGAGAAGTCACATTGGCATGTTTATTACCCTGAATCAGGCTGTTTGCAGCCATGGTCATGTGACTGAGTTTAGTCATGTGACCTTAGTCGTATGCCATTGTCTTGGTCACATGATCCTAAAAGTCAGAGAAATCCTTGAAGGCAGGTGCTATATGTGATTCATCTTTGTGTTCTCAAACCTACACAAACTGGATGATCACCAACAGGGAGAAATCAGAAGGGATGTTCAGCTGGGTTTTTAACCCAAAGGCAGGATCTTAATTCACATACCGTGTCCCATATTCATTCTTTTCCTTTATAGGTCTTTCTTTCCTTTTCATATTGCCTCATCGGCCTGTCAGCTGTCACAGGACATGGCAACATTTTGCTTTATTTTGCTTATAGTGTTTGCACTGACTAAGGTAGGGGATTGTGCTTAGTGTGAGATGTTCTTATTATAAACATGAGATACGCTTGTATTGTCTATTCACTGGATATATTCGTAAATGATTTTAAACTGTAAGAAGTATGGGCTCATTAGCAAAAAACAGAAAAATAGAGAAAAGAATCTCATGCTGCCTGGCCCTCATGAGGGAATGTGGGCAAGTCCCCCTGCATTTCGTGGTGGTGGCAGCGGTTGCTCATTTCTCAAATTAGGTACTCATTTCCCATTTCTCACCATTTCTCAATTTAAGACTTTCACCATGGTCCTCCACCTCCTATATGTATGTTCTTCAGCTTGTAAGTTTACCTGGGAGAGTGGGGTTATGGGTGGCGCTCCCCACTTGCTGAGCCCTGCTCAGTTGACCCTGGGGTGACTAGTGGAGATGGTAGTGGCTGCCAGGGGGTGGGTTGGCTGGAGGTTGAACTTGAGAGGTCACTGTCAACCTTGGAGCATTCCCAGCATGCACCTCTGGGGGATCCAGAGCTGGCGATAAGAGCAGCGGAGAGAGTTGGAGTTGGACTACCCAGCCAGGCTGAGGCCATGCTTTGCTTAGGGTACGTGGGTGACGACCTTGGCTTTTGTCTGAAGAGCAGTGTGGTGCATGGGTAATTAGAAGGGATGAGCACGATTTGTGCCTTTTCAAGGCTGTGATTAAGCAAAAATAGCCTCTATTCTTCAGCTGGCAGGAGGAGCCATGGCGAGCTGGGTGGGCCACAGGTTCTGATGCTGGGGCTGGCAGGGTGCTCTGAGCAAGCCCTGTGGTCTCTGGCCCGCCTCAAAGTCTGTTACAGATCATTGTCACATAAACAGCTGTGGGCTTACTCACTCCAAATATGGGCTTAGCAGAGGCTCAGTCCGAATAGGGTCATGCAGACAGTGAGCAGGAAGTGAGAAGGAACAGCCTGGTGATGATGTCCTAGGGCCCTTTGCAGGTGACTCCCCACCACCAGGAGCTCTGGCCGCAGCTCTGGTCACCAGAGGTTCAGGGGAATCCTCTGGAGGTGGAACCTCAAAGCCCAGGTTCTGGCCACGTGGTTCAAGAAATTCCCAGAGGTTCCATAGCATCAATTCCCTTGGGAACTTTTAAGAAATTTGCTTCCCAGTAGGGGGCTGCTCCCCTGGACCTGATTTCTCATGAGAGTTTAGCAGCACAGAGATGTCTCATAACTGTGTGTGTCTTGGGCTCTTCATTTCCAGTTTTCCCCAAAATGCCAAGCCCTTAAAGATAATAAGTACTGGTCTCGCAGGGGTCCCCAGTCTGATGAAAAAATAGACAAAGAACCCCACACCAGTAGGACAGGCCCAGAGCAGCATGCTGTGACATGACCATATCGGCTTAGACAGAGAAGAGAAGGCTTTCCAGAGGGAGGGACAATGAGCAGGGTTTTGTAGACAGGTAGGAGTTTCCTGGTCTGTAAATGTGGGAAAGCCTTCCCAGGCAGACAGCCCAGCATGAACAAAGGTGTGGAGGATGAGGCAATTATGTCCTGTGAGTCAGAGCTAGTGGCCTCAATTTTTGTAGTAGGATTACCTGGTTTTTAGAAGGGCAAAACCTCCTGGGAAATATTCAGGCAGGGTGGCTTCAAGGCTGGCTTTCTGTGTGTCCTCAGAGGCTTCTGCTAAAACTGGAGATGAGCCTTCTCACAGGGCAGGTCTGGTCCTGGTGGTCAGCTCTCAAGGGACCAGAATCTAGATCGGACAGGCTCGGTTTCCCTTCCTCACTCGTGTGCAGCAGAACTTTCTGGCTTTTGTGTACTGAAGAAAAGCAAGACTCTGTCCCCATAGTGCATAGGAGGTGAGACTCTTCCTTTTTGCTACGGCTGGGGGAGTGACACTCAGTCTCCAGCCGTGGCTCGCATCTCCAGCCGCCGCAGCATCACTTATGGCTGGAATGCAGCACCTGTCCACCAAGCTGATGCCCAGAGCATCTCTTGGGTTGGGAGGAAGGGAGAGCGGAGATATGCATGCAGAGAGGGAGTCATGCTGACTGTGTGCAGGGGGGCT
Organism: Dasyprocta punctata; assembly: GCA_004363535.1. Taxonomy (NCBI): domain Eukaryota; kingdom Metazoa; phylum Chordata; class Mammalia; order Rodentia; family Dasyproctidae; genus Dasyprocta; species Dasyprocta punctata. The sequence continues at coordinate 17,802 of RJWM01008610.1, read as the reverse complement.
CCTTGGGCTGTGTCCTCACCGAGGGTATGCGATCCAGCCCACCCCTAGTGAGGGCGTGGTGCCCGGGAGACAGCAGGACCCTCGTGTCTTCCCTGCGCGTTATTTATAGCCCAGCTATGATAATTTGTGGCAATCACAGAATTTAATCCTATAATCACACCGCAAGCAGGCACGCAGCCCAGCAAGGCTGGAGAACCTGCCAGTGCTCGGGGCGGGACTTGGCAGCAGCGCAGGGGAGTGCGCAGTTAGTGATGTCCCCATCAGCCCGCAGCCCACGGTGTCAGCTGTGTCCCCAGCTCTAGGCCCTAGAATAATCATAGCAGTGAACACCTATAACACCTTTTATAGTCCATGCCCTGTTCTAAGCCAGTTATATGCATGAACTTCTTTATCCTCCTACTAGTTTTGTGAGGTAGTTGCTGGTATTATTCCTATATCCCAGACGAAGAAACCAAGGTATTGGGTTACATAGCTAATAAGAGGCAAGCCTGGGCCCGACCTGGTGGTGCTTGCCTGTAATCCCAGCACTCTGGGAGGTTGAGGCAGAAGGATAGCAAGTTCAAAACCAGCCTGGGAAACTTAGCAACTTAGTGAGACCCTGTCTCAAAAAATTAAAGAAGGCTGAAGGTGTAGCTCAGTGTGAAGGTCCTGCGTTCTCAATCCCCAGTACAGAAGAAAAAAGTTAAAAAGAAAAGCCAAGTCTGGAACTCCAGCACTACAGCTGCAGCATCCAAGGTTTAACCACAGCCTTGGCAGCCCCAGAGGCAGAGATGCTCTAGGTCTCCATGCCCTGCCATGGTCTCAGCCCAGTCCCTGCTCCCAGCTCCTCCTGATCCACCCACTCCTGACGAGGTTGCACACAGAGCTGCCTTGTGCCGGCTTCCTTCCTGGATGCTCTTTCGCTGTGATAGACCGCTTCGTGTGACGGGAAGAGGGCCTGGGCAGCAGACCTGGGCTTTCGTGGTTGTGGTGCCATGATCCATTTGTGCTTCGTGTCTGCGCAGAGTTGGCTTGCCCACCTCACAGGGAAGCTGTGTGGGTCAGAAGGGCAGGGCAGCAGCTGGCAGATCATCAGATATGAAGTTCTTCAGCTGGGTTCCCTTGGTCTTATTTATGTGGCATGTGGCAAGTTTGATGTGGGTTGGTTGCCCTGGAAGCTGGGTTGTTTGTACCTCAGTTTGCTTATCTGTAAAATGGGATTAAGAACAAGAGCATCCGCACTTAAAGTTAGGCGTGGAGACTGAGATGACACTTATAAAGCACACAGTGCCTGGCACATAATATTCATTGGTGCTCAATGAGACTGGGCCGTTCCTGTCATCTCGTCATCATCCTGTCCTGAGCCCAAGGCCTGGGTCTCCCATAGCCAAGTTCAGGGCCATTTTTAGTGCATCAGGAATCATGCAGAAGAGTCTAAGCCCCTGGAAGAGGCATTTGAAAGTACTGGGCAGAACCAGGCTCAACACAGTTTTCTTTCTCCTCTCCCTAAAAACCAAACCCCTTCATCACTTAGAAAATGATTTCCTGTCTGTGTGGGCAGAGCTCTGAGCTCATAAAGCGGTTCCTCGCAGTCCAGAGTTGTCTCTGTGAGGACAGAAGATTTCAGAAATGCATTTCCTTGCTGAGACAAGCTTCTCCTTTGGAATTCTTTTGCGGAGCACCTTTCCCTGGGGCTGGCAGTGACTGAGGAGGTTGACTCAGACCCAGGTTGGCTAGGGATGCCATAGAGCCTGTGACTCACAGCGGGGAGCCGCAGAAAGAGGAAGCGGGAATGTGAGGAAGGGAAGGGTCATCCTCACTAGAATGGTTTTCTGTTAATGAAGGCAAACAAGTACTTCACAGCCTAGCTGTGGGTTTTGGCTGTGCCGAGGAAGTAGTGTTTGTCTTATGGGGGAGAGCAGGCAGGGTGGGCTGGATAGAAGGAAGGATTCTTCAGGGCGGTTGGTATCTAGAGGTGGCTGTTGGATGTCTTTGAGGTCCCTCCCCACCTGCAAGTCCTATATCATAACATTCAGGAGCATAGGTGTTAGATCAATGATTGGCACATTTTTCTGTGAAGGTCCAGGCAATAAATATTTTAGGCTTTGGGGGCTGAGAGTCTGTCTGTTGCCGCTACTGAAGTCTGTGGCTGCCGTCTAAGAGCAGCCATAGCCAATCTGCAAGTGAATGAGCCTGGCTGTGTTCTAGCAAAGCTTTATTTATGAAAACAGGCTGTGGACCCCTGCGTTAGAGAAGGGAGAGTCAGAGAGGACTTCCTGGAGGAGGCCCGGAGTCAGGTGGCTGGGAGGAGCCAGGAGAGCGCTTCTAGGAGTGACCTGCTTCACCCCAAAACTTGTGGGTGATGTCAAGCGTCACAGCAAATGCTGGCCTTACTTTTCTGAGGGTCCGCCTTTCCCTGGACCATGGTCCTTACTGACTCTCAGAGAGCTTCTATGAGATTCTTCCTTCCCTCCCCATCCCAGATTATTTTTTTTTTTCTTTTTGCAGTGCTAGGGGTGGAACCAAGGGTCTAACACATGGCAAGCAAACCCTACCGCTGAACTATACCTCTTACCCCAACCAGATACTTCTGAAAAAACTATTTATCTGGTTGTGTTAATGAGGGTTGTCCAGGGAAAGAGACTCAACTGGAGAAGCAAAGAGTTATGTAAAAGGATGTATTGTGTGGGATTGGCTCTCGCAGCTCCAAAGGTTGAGAAGTCCCATGATCTGTCTCCAGGAGAGTGAGGGGTGTTGCTTTAGTTTCAGCCCACGTCTGAGGTCTGAGGGCCTGAGGATGAGGGGCCCGGATGAGTGAGGGCGGGAGGGGATGGACACCCACACTAAGTGAGAGGGGGGACTCACCTTTCCCCCACCTTGGTGTTCTTGGTGCTCATCCAACCTGGAGGGGCCATGTCCTCTTTACCAGGCATCCTAATTGAAAGGTTAATCCCTCCTGGATGCACCCTTGCAGGCACACTGGGGCATCATATTTTGCCAGCCGTCTGTGTGCCCCTTAGTCCAGTCAAGCAGACACGGCTCTTCCAGATGTGCTGGTGTGAGTGTGTGTGTCTCGAATACCGTCCATGACTGGAAGTGGCCGTCATCAGATGACGCACAATGTTGCTGTTGTTTTTGGTGAACAAGAGCAGGACTGCTCCTTCTAAGGATGCTTCTCCTCAATCATGGTGGCCAGCACCCATGGTGACCAAACTCTGCCACTCTTTCTTTTCTTAGTAGGACAAAGCATTTCATGGTGGGTGGACTTCAGAGGCAGAGGGCTGGGTAGGGTGACTTTCCCAACTCCAGATCATGATTCCGATCCACCTATAAGCCAGGGCCTGTGCTAATCAGCCAGCTGGGTCCATACGTGTCCAGCGGCTGTGTGTGTGGTGTGTTGGGTACTAAGCTCCGCTTCTGTCCCCTCTGCAGGAGAGCTGTACCGGGTGTCCTTGAGAAGACAAAAGTTCCCAGCCCAGGGCAGCATCGAGATCCATGAAGACAGCGAGGTGTGCTGGGTTTCCCGAGGTGTCCAGTCCCATCTGGGGTCAGGATTTTAGGGAGAACCCTGGGGCAGTAGACAGGCTGCCTAGCTTTCATCTTGCTCTTTGACCCTGGGAAGCTTGCTATCTTTCTCTGGGCTTCAGGCTCCCATATGAACAAGAAAGATGTCTTCGGACTCTCCCTGCCCTGACATCCTTTGAGGATCTTGCCCTCCTCTCGCGGCAGCCTGTTCTCCCTTTGAACGTACCAGAGCTCCAAGCACAAGAGAGGCTGCAGAACTCCTAAACTGGGAACTTGGGCCACTGTCTCCTCATGTATCTGTGTCCCTGTGTGCCCCATCTTCCCCTACCCCCTGCCTTTCTATCCTCACTGATATCCCTTTAGGAAGGCTGCTCTCAGCGCTCCTGTAAGACGCATGTGCTCCTGCTGGTGCTGCACGGTGGCAACATCCTGGACACGGGCTCGGGGGACCCCTCCTGCAAGGCAGCCGACATCCACACCTTCAGCTCCGTCCTGGAGAAGGTCATGCGCGCCCACTTCCCCGCTGCCCTGGGCCACATCCTCATCAAGTTCGTTCCCTGTCCTGCCATCTGCTCTGAGGCTTTCTCACTCGTCTCTAAGTGAGTGTGCGTCTGCTTGTTTGGATACCTGGTTGCTGTGAGCTGGGGGGACTAAGTACAAGAGCTGCCCCTGCGTTGTGGGGATGGCATGTGGGCACATGCAGAGGACTTTGGGGAGTCAGATCCAGACTGGCCATGAGCATCACTGGTAGAATGTGGTCAGCAAGAATCCTCTACTGGGGATGGCTGGTGCCAGGATCCCCATGATAACATGGAGCCACTTCCTGTGCTCAGTAGACTTGACCCCCTTGGCACAGATCAGGAAACCGAGGCCTTGATAGAGTTAGCAGTTACTCAGTGAACGGAGTCAGACTAAAGCAGCCTCCCCTCCACACTACACTATTACAGCCTGGTAGGGGAAGATTCTGTAGTGGGGGTGGCCCAAGGCACTGTGGACACTTGGGGAGAAGGTTAGGGAAGACTTCCAGGAGGAGGTGACTTGTATTACTTTGATAACGTGGATATATATTGTAGCCACTGAGGCCAGCCTGGATTTAAATCCTTGTGGTGTGACTGTGGGAAGGTGTTTAACCTCTCCCTACCTCAGCTTCCAGCTCTGTAAAATGTGGGTACTGGGTGTCTTCTAGAGTTGTTGTGAGCATTCTGTATGCTGGTGTGAGTGCAGCATTTAACCCGGTGTGAGCACCTGCAAAGCCCTCGTGGGCAGGGATACCACCATCCTCTTGGGGAAAGAGCACTCTCTCTTTCTCTGCTTGGTGGAGAGCAGGCTGGGAAGCGGGTGGGGAGCAGAGAGGGTAGAGATGGCACGGACAGAAGCTCAGGCTGCGCCCTGGGAAGTTCCCTCACTGCAGATGCAGGCAAGTCCCTGCCCACTACGGGTAGTGTGTGTAGGGGGATGTAATTTGAGTGACCATAACCTTTAGTCTCTGGGGATCCCACCCACTGCTTAGGGCCTCAGGGCTCCAGTGCCCCTCAGGTGCCCCAGGCTGACCTAGATAAAGGTGGGTGCCTGGAGCCAGGGGGGCATCCTGGATTCTCATCGATTGTCTGCGGACAAGGTCCTGAGCAATTGCAGGGCTGAAAGCATTTGGCAAATTATTGGAACTGAAAGTTGGAAACTGGGAGCATTCTGCAGTTAGGGTTGAAAGGGAGCTGTTGACACCTCTGTCTGGCCCTTTGGCCTGTGACATGACCTTGTCAGGGCTGGTGGCTGCTGCAGAGGCTGGCCTCAGAGACTGGGGGAGGGTGGGGAGCGCTCCAGCGGGGAGCCCGGTGAATGGGTGTGCTTAGTCACATGTGGCTCTGGGAGGGTTCAGCTGAGCAGCCTGCCCTGCTCAGCAGTGTGGGAAGCACTGAAGTCCCCCTGCCCTCGGGCTCCAGTGGGTCTGGAGACAGCTTGGGCTAGACCCTTCCCTTCCCTGGCTCCTTGCTCTGTGCTGGATGGAGAGCAGAGACATCTGATTTATCTGTGTTCCGGGATGCCTGTAGGCAGATCTCAGTGAGAGATGAAAGGGAGGAAGGAAGGGGATTAGCTTAATGGCTCTGCCCAACCTGGCTAATGGCCCGAATCCCTGGCGTGATTCTTGTCAAACTGCAAGATGTGCAGGGTTACCCCTGGAGCTGAACCTGGAAGCAGGGCCCCGGAATCTTTAACAGGTGGTCACTGCCTCCTGTCTGCAGCAAACTTCGGGAACTGCCAAGCCTACGACAGAGGCTCTGTTCCCCAACAGTCCAGAGTTAATAATGGTGCCAGTTCATAATCTATCTCAGGACCCCCGCCTCTCCCCTTCCCCCAGGACATCTGACCTCCAGAGCTGGGTCACCCCTACATCCAGAAAGATGAATGTCCTGGCCATTTGAGGGGATAGCAGGAGGGAGTGTATCTCTACCCCAGGCAGCTTCTTGCCAGGGCCATTAATCACCCCGTAATCACTGCTGGGAAGGAGTTCTTTCTCAGCTAATTAAAATCTTTCTGGCTGCAATCGAGCCCTGTTTCCTCTAATTTGTGTTCTTTGGAGATGAGGAATGGCTGGTAAGACTGGCCTTACACACCGTGAGAGGGTGCCCGAATCCAATCACCTGTCCTAAATTCTGTTAGGTCCCCAGTAGGATCTGCACTGTGCCCTGGGTCAGGCTAAATTGAGACTGTGAAGGAAGGGCAGGCTCTGGGCAGGGAGTGGGGAGTTTGAAGCTTCTGTCTCTGCACCTCCTGACCAACCAGTCCCAACAGCACAGCGGGGTGGGAGGCACCAGGGAAGAGAGGGAAGCGAGGTGGTGGTGGAAAGGTTGCTGGGAGCCTAGTTTCAGGTGGGTCTGAGCTGCCCAGAGAGGGAGGGACTTCCTAGCAGAGGGTGTGTGCGAAGTCCAGCTTATCCTCTGGGAGTGGAGATGCTGTAGGACAGGCTCTCTTGGCCCTTTCTGCAAAGTCGATGACAGCTCTAGATCCTTTCCACTGTCCAAGGCACACAGCATTGAGAGGCAGCTAGGTTTCTGCTCTCAAGCTGGGGCCCCAGTGTGAGCCCCTCCCTCCTTGCTGCCTTCTCTGAGGCCCTCCAGGAAGTCTGCCATGATGCCGTGTCCCTATCCTGATCCACAGGAGCTGGCTCCCCAGCTAATGTCTTCTTCCAGAACTGGGGCGTCCTTAGGGCCATGCGGAAGAGGGCGAGAGGGCACTGCTGTGTCACCGTGGGCTGGTGCGGGAAGGACACAGGGGAGTGGGCTTCAGCCCGAATCCCCGTCCCCTACTCTTCCTGCCTCCATTGCCTGTGCTGTGTCTCACCTGGGCCTTGCCTGGTCCGCGTGGAAAGTCTCAGGAGCTGGGGGCCCAGTGCCTGGCCAGCGTGTGCTATCTTCTGCCTGCTCCTCAGCCCCACACCCACCTCCCTCCTGACCCCAGCTGGGCTTACCGTGGGCTCCTGTCTGCAGCCTGAACCCTTATAGCCATGATGAGGGCTGCCTCAGCAACAGCCAGGACCATGTCCCTCTGGCTGCCCTGCCCCTGCTCGCCATCTCCTCCCCGCAGTACCAGGATGCCGTCGCCGTGGTCATCGAGCGAGCTAACCAGGTCTACAGCGAGTTCCTCAAGTCCTCTGATGGAATCGGATTCAGTGGGCAGGTAGGACAGCCTTCCCTTCCCTTCCCATCCTGGCTGTTGTCTGGGAGAGAGGCTGGGATCTGCTGGGAGACTGGAAGGACCAAGGCAGGTCATTCAAGAATTGTAGCACCTAAGACTGAAGAGGCTTTTGTTTTTGACGTGGTATGGGGACTGAATCCAGGGCTTTGCACTGAGATACATCCCCAACCCCTTTTTAAACTTTTTATTTCGAGAGAGTGTCTCGCTCACTCACTAAGTTAGCCAGGCTGGCATTGAACTTGCAATCCTCCTGCCTCAGTGCTGGGATTGCAGCCATACACCACCATGCCCACCTGAAGGTGGCCTTTGAGATTGGGAGTTTGCCCTCATTTTACAGAAGAGAAAACTGAGGCCTACACCCTGAGCTTTGATTTGCAGCCTCTGTAGGTCCCTAGGTGAGTCTGATCCTCAGCATAGCCTGACCCTGTCCTCAGGGTGACCCTAGATGAAGTCCTGACCCCAGGATGAGCCCTGCCTGCAATTCGGCCTCTCTGGGCACCTCTCTAGGACTGACTGCTCACTGTCCTGTGGGAGGTGACCCTGCATGGCTGGGTGTGGGGTGAGAGGGCCACAGTGGGCAGGCCTGCAGCCCCAGCCGTGCCTCCCGCAGGTGTGTCTCATCGGAGACTGTGTGGGTGGCCTCCTGGCCTTTGATGCCATCTGCTACAGTGCAGGACCCTCAGGTGACAGCCCGGGCAGCAGCAGCCGGAAGGGGAGCATCAGCAGCACCCAGGTGTGGCCAGGTGATGGGTCTGGGGGGGGTCTGGTCCCAGAGGAGGCGGGGAGGTGGTGTGGGCATCACTGACCCATGGTACACATTATCTGCAAGAATGACAAGAGATTACTGTCACTGGTGGGGAAACTGAGGTCCGTAGGGGGCTGACTGGGGTTTGGCTCCCTGGACAGCTGTCCAGCATCCCAGCTGAATGACTCGTCCCTATGGACATGGAAAACAGCCTGTGCCTAAAATACCCCTATTGTTACATTGTGAGCTCTGCATGCTTCTTGGAAGTGCAGCTCACCACATCACGGAAGGAAGGGAGCTCACTTGTGGCTGGGGGAGGAGGCAGGCCTCTGCAACAGCACTATGTCCTAGCCTCTGACTGGTCCCCAAGGACACCCCAGTAGTGGTGGAGGAAGATTGTAGCCTGGCCAGCAGCAAGCGACTCAGCAAAAGCAACATTGACATCTCCAGCGGGATAGAGGATGAGGAGCCCAAGAGGCCACTGCCCCGGAAACAGAGCGACTCCTCTACCTACGACTGTGAGGCCATCACCCAACATCACGCCTTCCTCTCAAGGTAACCTCCTCCCTGGCCTCTGCCTTTTTCTATCAAAATGACCCGGGGAGGGAGGACCTTATCTCAGAGTCACCTGCGAGGTCTGTGACCAGTCATTTGTCCCAGGTCCTTCTATGGAGACCCATAGCCAAGGATCAAAATTCTGGGACCATGGCCATTTGCTATCTGCCTTGCACCAAGACCCAGGAACCTGCTCCCCGTCTCTGCTGTGATCAAATTTGCAGAGAGACTGGGGACAGTTTATTTCACCTTTCTGAGTCTCTACTTCATCTGCTGCAAAAGGATGATGCTACCTAGCCTACTTCCTGGAAAGATGGAAGAATCCAGGAAAAACAGACATGTGGACATTGTAAGCTGGCCCTGTTGTGCCTCCTGACGCAGTCCTCTGACATCACCAGTCACCAAGGAGCTGGGCTCAGCATTCTGGTTTTCTTGTCCCCATTTCAGTGCCTTGGACACAACACACTTTGGTTTGCAGACCCTCTATGAATTGTGCACTAACTTCCTAGAAGAGACAGTTAATCAACACAGGTTCATTGAATTATCTGCACGTTAATTCAGGATACAAATGAGTGTTGAACATAGATCCAATTGGCAGGAGAGTCTTTTCTTTCCCTTCTCTTCAATTCTGTCTTCCCTTCATCCCTCCCTTCTTGCCCAATGATAAGTATCACAAGGTCATTGTAACACTTGGAAAATGTATCATCTCACCACGCAGAAGAATCACTGTTAACATTTTATTTTCTTTTTTATTTCCTAAAAATGTGTAATGCATATAGTTTTACTTAAAAAACCCAAACTTTCATCTTGTGATCTTTTCTCCATATGATTAAAATTATTTGGTTAACGTTCTTAATGGCAATATGTTTTGTTGAGTGAATGGATAATCCCCATTCACTCAATTCCCAGTAATTGGATATTTTGTTTTTTTCCTAATTCTTCACTATTATAAATAGCACTATGGTGGATATTTCTGTGTATGGACATTAACGTATATGTTAGACTTACCATAGTCTTTTTTTTTTTTTTTTTTTTTTTTTTTTTTTTTTTTTTTGGTACTGGGGATTGAACTCATAACCTTGCACCTGTTAGGCAGGTGCTTACACCACTGAGCTAAACCCCGGCCCTATTTTTTGAGACAGGGTCTCACTATGCAGTTCAGGCTGGCCTCGGACTCACTTTGTAGCCCAGGCTGGTCTCGAACTCACAATGATCCTCGTGCCTCAGCCTCCCGAGTGCTGGGATTAAAGACGTGCACCACCACGCCCGGCTGATTTACCATAGTCTTAACTTTGTCTACAGTTTTACATTCTGTGGCTTTAGTTGGCTGTTAATCAACCAACTAAACATTACATAGAAAACTCCAGAAAGTAGTAAGTCATAAATTTTAAATTGTGGGCAATTCTGAGTAGCATGATGAAATCTCATGCTGTCTCACTCCTCTCCTGCCTTGGATGTGAATCACTCTTTGTGCAGTGTATTCACCTTGTATAAGCTACCCACCTGTTAGTCACTTTGTAGCGATCTGGGTTATCAGATTGACTGTTGAAATTGCAATGCTTGTGCTCAAATCACCCTTTTGTTACTTAATAATGGCCCCAAAGCACAAGGATAGTGGTGCTGGCAGTTTGGATATGCCAGAGAGAAGCCATAAAGTACTTCCTTTAAGTGAAATAATGGAAACACATAAGATATATTGAATGAGAGACCACATTTGCATAACTTTTTAATAGTACATTGTTATAATTTTATTATTCTTTTACTGTGTCTAATTTATAAATTAGACTTTGTCACAGCAAAAGAAACACTATACAGAATTTGGTGCTTTCTGTGGTTTTGGGCATCTGCCGAGGTCTTGGAACATATTTTCCTGAATAAGAGGGAACTACTGTATTTCCTTCAGATGAATTCTCCGAGGTAGAATCAGTAGGCTCTGTATATTTAAATTTTTAACTATTTAAAGTCAAATATTACAACAACAGTTTATCCTGTAGAAAAGCAGCTCCATGTAAGTGAGGGTTGCAAGGTGAAAATTGCATTTCTGGTTCACCCTTGAAAAATCCTGTAGGAAAGCCCCCAATGTGGGAAGTGACAAGAAATCAGGGCCTTTTCGATAGCTACCTCAACACAGCCAGCTTTTCCCTCTAGTGCAGGGACGGATGGCTGGTTCTGCGGCAATTAAGTAGTTGGCGTGTGTCTAGGGACCACGCCGTACATGAAATATGTATGGTTAAACACAAGTGTCGTGGTCCGCACGAGACTGGACATTCAGCTTTGGGCACTGGCTGACCCCACAGGGTGGCAGCCTCACCCATACTGCCTCAAACATTACTTCTAAAATTTTTCTTCTCCAACTTGGTACTTTGAATTTATATTCAGGCCACTGATTGGTAGATTCCACAATTCCTTTTTTGGGTTTTGACCTCTAAGTTGTACCTAAAGCTCACAGGGAGGTCCCCAGTTTTTTTTTATTTTAATTTAATTTTATTTTATTTTTGCCTGATTCTTAATCCCCAGCTCCAGGTCTGTGGCTGACTAGAACTTGAACTCTTTCCAGGGCACTGGGCATCTGGGATGGCAGTGGTTGGAATTCTGTGCGTCTCGTGTTTTTCTCCTTTAGCTCTGTTTCATCTGCTGGCTAGAGCGGGTGGGAGACCAAGCTGTTTGCATCTGTGTCTGCGGGTTGCCTGGAACATGAGTTATGACAAAAACCCTAAACCTGGCAGCCCTGACACTAGCCAACTGGTCTGTGGATTGTCCAGGCTGGGCTTCTCCAGCAGACCTGCAGGAATTCTCCGTGTGGCTGTCACGAGGCAGCACAAGGGGGCACCACTGCCCGTGTGCAGGAAGCTCGGGTGCTCCCAGGTGCTCAGCCTGTTTCTGTAAAAATATAGCTGCAGCGGGTCACAGTCACACGTATTAAGTGGCTACTTTCATGCTTTGATGGCAGCATTAAGTTGATAGGCTGGAGACCAGATGGCCCATAATGTCTGAAATATTTACCATCTGGTTCTTTACAGAAAAAGTTTGCAGACCCCTGCTCTAGCCAAATGTTGGGCTGGCCTTGGTGGGCAGTTCTCATGCCTGCTAACTGTGTTGGTAACGGCCAAGTAGACTCTACATCTGAGTCCTTGAGCTGGAGGGTCGGGCACTTGGCTCTCAGAGAGAGCAGCCACCTTCTTGCCCTTCCCTAGCCTGCCTCGCCTTGTCTTTGCCTCCATAGCATCCACTCCAGTGTGCTCAAGGACGAGGGCGAGCTCTCTGCTGCCGGGAGGTCCCAGCTCCCTGAGGTTAGCCTGGGCCGCTTTGACTTTGATGTGTCCGATTTCTTCCTCTTCGGCTCACCCCTGGGCCTGGTCCTGGCCATGCGGAGGACGGTGCTGCCCGGGCTGGATGGTGTGTATAGCTGGATCTCAGCTTGGGAGGAGAGGAGCGTGGGGGTAGGTGGGGAAGAATCACAGAGTTGGGGCCAATGGACAAAGAGGAGAGGAGGGGCGAGGAGAGTAGTAAAAGCTGGGGGGCAGCTTCCCTGGATGGTCCAAGGTGAGGCAACTTTGGGTGGATTTCACTGTCCCTTCCCTATGCCCCTGCAGCCTTGAAAACCTTTTCCTGTTCCTCCAGCATACACAGGTGAGAGGATTTGGCCACCAGGGGCTTTAACAGTGACAGAGCAGAGGAGCCAGACTACAGCCCGGAGAGCATCTTGCTTGTCAGCAAATCAGTGCTTTCCCTGAAGCTCACGGCCAGCCTCCAGATTGAGAGGAGGGGGCTGTGGCTGCAGTGAGGCGAGGAGGCAGAACTCATGGCCTCCTTGTGTCTCTGAGGATTTCTGGGGTTGGCTGGAGGCTGCCTGCCTGGTCTGGCCCCTGATCCGGGACGGGACACCAGCTGGGGAGGCGGGGTCTCAGTGGAGACATCTGCTGGCCAGTGAGAGAAGTGCCCTGCCACCTCCAACAAACCTGAACTCAATCTGGTTCCTGGCCTAGGGATTGAGTCTGGTCTGGGGACCTGGGGGCCTGAGCAAGGGGCAATTGTTCTGATTTAAAGAACTTATACTGGTTTTACAGGTTAGATAGTAACTGAAGCTGGAGGAGTTGAAAGGAGTCTGACCAATAGAAACTATGGGGGAAAGGTCTTCTAGGACGATAGGACTTCTTGACAGCATCAAGTAGGAGCGGGGCATCGCAGATGTTCATTGTTGTTGCTGCTGTGCTCTGCTGGGTGTCTGGAGTGGCACTCAGGGGTGGGGGAGATTGGCACGACTTTGAACAGCAGCTGAATGCAATAGCCTGTTTCAGTTGGTATCAGGGAGCCATGGCAGGTTCTGGGGTGGAAGAGAAGGCTACTCAGAGCTGCTCTCCAGGGAGACTTCTGGGGCCAAGTGAGCAGGTACCGTAAAGGGGCTTCTCCATGTGTCTTCTCCATTTACCCCAGGTTTCCAGATGCGTCCTGCCTGCAGCCAGGTCTACAGCTTCTTCCATTGCGCAGACCCCTCCGCCTCACGACTTGAGCCTCTGCTGGAGCCCAGGTTCCACCTGGTGCCTCCCGTCAGTGTGCCCCGCTACCAGAGGTTCCCTCTGGGTGACGGACAGTCTCTCCTCTTGGGTAGGTCCTCAGGGCTAGAGGCTGGGCCCCAGCCAGTTGGCACTCGAGGACTTCTCTCTGGTACAGCCTCCTGGGCTGTCAGCTGATGAGGCGACTCATCAGAGAAGGGTCTGTGCCCTCGTGGAGGAGAAAACGGAGTTGCTGACTCCTCTGCCTCCAGAGTGGCCACTGTGCCAAGCGTTTGCTCTATATGAGGCTACTTGGGGCCGGGGAGCCAGGCTCCAGGCTGAGCTCCTGTGGGTGTGGGACAAATGTTAACAGTCGAATTGTCAGACTTGAAGGCACGTCCAGGGATCCACGTCCAGTACCATTCCCAAGTCCCAGCCTGGATTCTGGAAGGACACGTCCAGGGGTTTGTGAAAGAGGTGGTCTTAGACCAGGGCCTGGTGGGGAAAGTGCATCTGAGCAGGTGGAAAAGAGCTGGAGGAGGGAGGAACAAAGGGGAGCCAGGGCAGGTGGGTTTGGGGAAGGGTCAGAGGCTCCTAGGGGCTGAAGGGGGTGAGGCTGAGGGCAGGCCTGGAATGACAGCCAGGGGCTTGGGAATCCAGGCCTTGGCTGTATACCATGGCGGCGAAGGAGTAGCCTGAGCCTGCTCAGCTGTGGGCCAGAGATGGAGTGATGCTGTGTGCGTGGCCCAAAGGATTAAGACCCATCCCCTCCCAAGCCTTCATTTCAAAGGGACAAGCTTTCCCAAAGCCCTGCTGTGTGAGGAGCTTCCATAGGCAGGCAAAGCTCCAAGACTCCCTCCCCCATCCTCAAGCGGTCCCTCTTTGGTCAGGGGACCTTACACCCTCAGCAGCCAGCCCAGCTTCCAGGCTAGAGTTCATTTGCATTCACTTCCAGCTCAGCCACAATCCTTTGTGGCTTGGGGGGAGGACTTTCCTAGGAGAGACATGGTTGCCTGCCATCCCCGTGACCTCAGCTGCGCTTTGGGGTGTCTCCCAGTCTCCCTCTGCAGCTTTATTGGGAGTGGGGTGATGGCTGGAGCTCTCACACCTACTTGCATCAGTCACAAGTGAAGAAGAGGTGGAACAGCAATGCACTTTGAAAGGAGACCCTTCAGTCCCCAGTGAGGTGTGCGTGCATGCGTGCTTGTATGTGTGCGTGTGTGTGTGTGTGTGTGGTGCAGGTTACTAGCTGGGCTGGGCCTGGCTCCTCTGTCTGCTCAGCTTCCTGCTCAGCACGAGGCTGTCACTAGTGGCCAGCTCTGTTGGAGACCTACTACTTACCCTGATCTTGCATTTCCCTCTCTAGCTGATGCCCTGCACACCCACAGCCCCCTGTTCCTGGAGGGCACCTCCCAGGGCAGCCCCCCACTTCTGGATGCCCCCGATTCATGCCCTCAAGCCCCAAGGTTCCAGCGTGCCAGACGGAGGCTGAGTGAGGGTAGCTCCCGCAGTGACAGCTCAGAGTCCTCGGACAGCCTGGCACCCGTGGGTGCCTCCCGCAGTGAGTGAGGTCCTTTTGGGGCCCTGCCTGTATTTCAGGGAGAGGGGCCCTTCCTCAGGTGGTTTTGGGCCCGTAGTCACACTGCCACAGGCAGCCTCTGTAGGGAAGAGGCTGGCTTTCCTGCCTTTTGCGAACTGTTGATCAGTTGGCAGAGACTGGCTTCAGACTGAATCCTCACTGACTTCCCAGACTGGGCAACAACCTCAGAGAGGACTTTGACCTCTGACCCTGGACAGGCCCCAAGTGATGACCCTGGCTAATATGAGCTTTGCTCTTGCCTAGAGCCTTGATCCCTAATCCTAACCTGGGACCGAGTTTTTGTCTTGAACAGAAGCTTGACCTCTGACCCTGCACAGGGCTCTGCTCTCTGACCAGGGCCCAAGCCGTGACCTCTCTAGGCACTGACTGAACCCTGACCTCAGACTCACTGCTGAGCAGTAGCCTGGGGGTGATGTTTTCCTGGGTGGGGATCAACCTGAAAGAGGGGTGCACGTGTGATGGGGCTGCTCTGCGGTGAGGCGGTAGGAGGGGGAGCAGCCCCTGCCCCAAGCTCTGTTACAGCAGAGTGCTCTGGGCCTAAACTTGGGTGCCCAGCAGCACACTGACCGCTGGGTCTGCGCAGCCAGAGGCCCAGGCCACCCCGTGGCTGCTCTGTCCTCACCTCCTTCTCGGACCTGCAGTCACGGCCAAATGGTGGGGAACCAAGCGGATCGACTACGCCCTCTACTGCCCTGACGTCCTCACTGCCTTCCCCACGGTGGCCCTGCCCCATCTCTTCCATGCCAGCTACTGGGAGTCCACTGATGTGGTGGCCTTCATCCTGAGACAGGTAACTGCTGCTCCCTTGCTGGGCCCGCTGCAAGCTCCTCCAGAGAAACCTAGCCTTCTCCTGCAGACCGTGCTGACCCTGGTCTTTATTTATTTGTTTTCTTGAGACAGGGTCTTGCTATGTAGTTCCGGCTGGCGTTGGACTCACTATCTAGTTCAGGCTGGCCTTGAACTCTGCGATCCTCCTGCCTCAGCCTCCTGAGTGCTAGGATTAGAGACGAGCACCACCATGTCCAGTGCCCTGGTCTTACTGAGGCAGCACTAAGAAGGCTTTGGGCATTTAAACAAGGCGGGTGGTGACATGGTCAGAGTGGGTTTTATAAAGAACATTCACTTCTGAGTGGCTCACAGAGTGCTACTGGCTAGAAAATGAAATCGAAATGAATTAGGAGAACATAGCAGTGTGTCAGCGTGGAGAGCAGAGCAACTAGTTCCTGCTCTTCTCAGCAACTCCATGTCCTCGTCTTTAGAACAGCAGGTGCAGCAGGAAGACTGAAGCAGGAGTGGAATGGGGGAGCGGGATGGGGAGCAGGTGTGGACAGCTTGTGGCCAGCCTGGATGGCCAAGGTTCAGGTAGAGTCTTAACCTGAGTCCAGTGAGAAGCCACAGAGAGGCTGTGAGCAAGGAATATCTATCACTTGGCTTGTATGTTGAGAGGGAAACTCTGGGGCTGCTGCTTTGGGAGCGAGAGAGGAAGCGTGAGTTCCCTGGGGAAGCAAGTGCAGGAGGTCAGCTAAGAGGAGTCAGTTTGGAGGAGGATACTGGGGAAGAAGCGCGGAAGAGGGAGATACTGGGGTTCTGGTGACAGCGCTCTCCGAGATCTGGGATGGCGGGGACAGAGAGGAGCCCAGCAGTCCTGCTTTCCCTGCAGTAACTATAGGGTACCATTTCCTGGAGTAGGGACAGGGCCGAGTGGGGCCGGGTGAGGGAGGCCAAGACCTGGGATTCCTGTTAGTTACTGGAGAGGGAGGCAATTAGATGGGTGTAGAGCTCAGCGAAGAGGCCAGGATCAGAGCCAAAAATGTGGGCGTCATCGGTGTGGGGATGGCATGGAAACCAGGTGATAGCACCAAGGGGGCCACTGGGGAGAGAAGGTTGGGATGTATCCTGGAGTTCCACCTGACAAGGACCCACAGGGACAGAATGGGGCGTCCCCTGAGGTCAGAAAGGAGCTCAGAGTGGGCAGGCAGCAGGGAACCGTGAGTTGGGTGGGATGGAAGGCCCAGGGCTGGCGCAAGAGTGGCGTTAGTGGAACCACGGGGACAGAAGCCTGTTGAAGTGGCGGAGGGGAGCAGGTGGGGAGGTGGAGAAGGGGCCTAGAAGTCTCGTGAAGGTTTGCTGTGTGAGGAAGCTGGAGAGGCAGAGAGGGTTCTGGGAGGGTCTTTAGGACGGGCACTATCCAGGCATAAACGTGTGCCAAGGGAAGCGGTTCGGGAGGATCTAGTCCCAGAGGCAGGGCTGGGAGGGGGATTTGCTGGATTGATGACAGGGAGCATGGGAAAGGGCTGGGTTCTGGGTTCTTGGGGTGCAGGAAGGAGGGCAGAGAGTGGGTGCAGACATGGAGAGCAGAAACTGCTCCCTAAAACAGAGCCACTTGGGTGTCAGTGCTGTGGCCCAGCTGTCAGACAGGCTCCTGGGCCTCCAGCCTCCCAGGGGGTCCTGGCTGGGAGATGGCCATGAGCCAGTAGGCTCTGCCATCCCGGGGGGGACGGAGGGCCACGAGCGTCTGCCCAGGACCCTGCTTGGCTTTGGCCAGGTGATGCGCTACGAGAATGTGAGCGTCAAGGAGAGCGCTGGCCTGGACCCTGCAGCGCTGAGCCCCAGCAACCCCCGCGAGAAATGGCTTCGCAAGCGGACCCAGGTCAAACTGCGGGTAGGTGCATTCCTGGGGTCACAAGCCTTGGGACTATGGCCTGCGGTGGTAGGGCTGCCCTAGGGTTAGGGCATTTACAGAGCAGATAAGAACTTCAATTTGTTTTTGGAGCTCAGTACTCACACAGCTGAGATTCAGGCCCATATTTACCATGACAGGGAAACGTGGATTAGCATGAAGGATGATTGTCAGGGCAGTTCATACAGCACTTCTTGGAAAAGGAGGCTCTTCTGTAGGGTATCAGAGGGTGAATAGGAGTTTGGGATGCACGTATTCATTACTCAAGCAGCAAACTAGCATCAGCACCTACTCTGTCTCAGTCCCTCTGCTAGGACTGTGTACAGTCTTAGGCCGTGCATAGACCCGGCCATTTCTGGGCTGGGCAGCTCCAGTCTGGTGGGAGGACTACATAGGGACCCCAGTGCAATCCTCAAAGGTAGAAGGTCATCAATGCTTTATGCATCAATTATTTCTTTTGCACATATATTTATTGATATGTAATTTACATATCATGTAACTCACCCATTTTTTTTTTTTTTTTTTTTTTTTT